>MU377423.1:0-16737 GCA_022495195.1 Xylaria digitata
TAGAAACTACGCTAAAATAATCCTTGCAAATTTGTTTTTTGAAGCTATACGCCCAAATAAAATAGCTAGAAAATAAAAGAAAATACTATTAGATTCGCTATTTTATTACGAATCTAATAGTGCTAATTATTTTGTTGTACGACCTATTTTCGCGAAGTTATTAAAAAGTGGTGTAAGTACTTTTGCATAGAAAATTAGCTTACAAAGTACTTCAAAAAAAGTGCGAAACTTGCTTATGTGCGAAACTGGCTTGTGTTATAGGTTATTATTTATATATAAAGTTTAATTATTAAAAAAAAAAAACGTAGCATTTTAAATAGCAAACTATAAACTTAGCTAACATTGCTATATAAAAAATAAACGTATTTAAAATAAAAAGTTATTTATTATATAGCAAAAACAAGATTTTAAAACTAAACAAGCTGTTAAAGCGCAAATTTTAAATAAAATATATATAAGTAGTTGTTATACAAAAGCTAATGCAACGCGCGTACAAAAGTGTAAAACATGCAGTAAGCTTAAGCATAATGTGCAAACTTATTAAAATGCTATAAAAACATTTAGCAATAATATATCTGATTAAATTTAATTAATTTAATATGTTATAGTTAAATTATTTAATTTATATATACAAAGGTACAAAAAAGTGTTTTAGTAGCTTATATGTTCTAGTAGCTTATATTATACGTTAGCTAATTATTATTAAAAAGTTAAAATTAACAAATTAAAAAAAAGTTAATAATATTATTTATTATTAGTTTTAACTATTTTATTAGTTATAAGTTAAACTTATAATGCATTATACAAATTTTTTTTAATGCTTTTAATATTTATTTAGCATATAACAAAAATAAAACCAAAATAAATAAAATTAAAAAGTTATATGTTTTTAATAAAGCCGGTTTATAGCAACTTAAAATAAAATTTAACTTATTTAACTTTAAAATATATTAATTTAATTAAAAATTAAAGATTTAAATTATAGCTAAAAATATTTTATTTTTTAATACTTTTTCATTTTTTTTTATTTTGTTAACTATATTATGAACCAGTAAAATAGTTATTATATTATTATATTTAACTTTTTATACCCAGCATATTAACAAAATTATTAAAAAAATTAAAAACTTTATTTATTTAAAAAAAAAACAATTAAGCTTTTTAATTATAATAATAAAAATATTAATTTTGTTTTAGCGAATTAAAAAATAAAAATTATGCTAACATTTTTAATTTAAAAATTTAATATTTTTGTTGCTAATAAAGCTTATATATACAAAAACTTTAAAAGTATTATATATTAACTTATTAAATCAATTTATTAAAAATGCTTTTTGCTATTATTAGTTATATTGCTTATAAACTACTTTAAAAATATATTAAACTATTTATATTTTAGTTTTTTAAAATTTTTTAGTTTTTTTTTTATTATAATATTATAACGCTTTTGCAATATATATAAAAAGTTTTAATTTAAATATGCTAATAAAATTTTAAAGTTATATAAACATAAATAGTATTAACTAACTTTTAACTTATAATACTTTTGTTTTTATTAAACATTTAAACAATAATTAAATAACTAATTAAAAAACTAAGTTAGCTAATATATATAATAATAAAAGTTATAAGTAGTAAACTTTGTTGTTATAACTTTTTTGCTATATTGTTAAACAACATAGTTAAAGCTTTAATATATACAAAATTATAATTAGCTAAATTTATAAGCAAATATTTTTGCGCTATAATATAAATATTAAAATTAATATACTAAATAATAAAAGCGTATTGCTAAAAAACAATTTATTAAAAGCTAAGTTTATTATTATACATATTATTTTATATAACAATATTTAAACAATTTATAACTTTTAGTATTTAGTATATAAAAGCTGCTTTTATATAGCATTTTTTAATAAAAACAAAGCTAACTAAAAATAATTAAATATAAACAATATGCTTTATTGCAAACAAAGCTATAATTAAAAAAATTAAAATAATATTATTATGCTTAACTTAAAAATATAAAAAAAGCTTAATATTATAGCATTAAACTTTAATAATATTAAAATATTATGCTTATATAAAAATAAAAAAAACAAGCGCAAAAAAAGTAATAGCAATAGCAATAGCAAAAATAAAAATAACAATGCTAATAAAAATAAAAGCAATAAAAAAAACAATAATGCAAACAAAAAATTATAAAAGCAAATTATAACAATAAATATTTAAAAAGTTAAAAATTTTATTTAAAATATTTAAAATAATAGCGCAAGCTATATATACAAAAAAACAAAAAACAACGTTTAAGCTATAATACTTTTAAACCGGATTAGCTAAATTAAATTTTTTTTAAAACAAAGCTAGCTTATAACATAGCTACTTTTTAATATGCTTAACTATTTTAAAGCAAAACTTAACCCAAACTATTTTAAACTACTTAATTATGTTATTATTATAATAAAATCTTTTTAGTTTTAACAATAAGTTTTTTTTGCTTTAACAACTTAAATTTACAATATTATTTCCTTTTTTTTTATATTAATAATAATAAAGCAGCCAAAAAATAAAATATTTATTTATTACAAATATTTTATTTTTTAATAGCATATTACCAAATACAAACTTTTTTTTTCTTTTTTTTAAAAAATAAAATATTTATTTATTATAAATATTTTATTTTGTAAAAGCATACTATTAAACATTATTTTTTTTATAAAATAAAATATTTTATTTAAAGTTTTATTATATTTTATTTTTTAAAAAATTGTTAATGCTTTTAATTAAAAAAATCTACATCTTTTTTTAACTACTAAAAATTAATGTTTAAACTATTGCTTTTTATTAAACTAATAATAAAAAAGCGGCTATTATAGCTAACTTTAATAATTTTAGCTTAAATATCGAAGTTTTAATTTGTAATATACATACTGTTAAAACAGGTATTAATTTTTATAACTGCTGCTATATTAGCTTTATAGTTTTGCTATTATAAAGTATTAATGTTTTAAACTAACTTTTTAGTTGCTTTATTAAAATTAGCTAGTTATAATTTATATATTAAACTATTATAGTTGTGATTAATACTATATAAAAAAAATATTTATAGCAACTTGCTGCTAAAAATATTATTAATAAAAAAATTAAAAACAAATTAAGCCCTTTTATATGCTATAAAATAATTTAATACTTTTATAACTAATTTTATACTTGTTATTTATTAAAAGCTATAAATTTAAATTAATTTATATTTAAAAGCTTTTTGCGCTAAATATATAATAACATTTTTATTATTATATAACTAACAATAAAACATTTTAAAAATTACTACTTATTTAAAAGCTATAGCTTTATTAACTATATTTTTTATACAATAAAAATAGCTAAAAATAAAACTAATAAAAGCTATATGCTTTTTATTAAAATCAAAAAAATTATAAAGCTTGTTAATTTAAACAATTTAATTATAAACAAGTTTATTAATTTAGTTGTAAATAATATGCTTAAAAGTTCTTAAGCAGCTAAAAATAAAAACTTTAAAACAATTAAAGCTTAAAAAAAAAAGGTAGAAAAAGCTGCAGTAATAAAAAAAAAGCCGAAAAAAAAAAGCAAAAAGCAAAAAAAAAACAGCAGAAAAACAAGCAAAAAACTAAAAAACGTTTGCATAACTTTAAAAAGCGTAACAAAAATTGTTAAACTTTAACTAAAAAAAAGCCAAAAATGTAAATAGTGCTAAGCAAACAAAAAAAGCTAAAACTTTGCAATAAATAATAAGTTTTAAAAATAAAATATTTTAAATACTTAGTAATAATAATGCTATAAAAACAAATAAGCTTATATTTAAAAATAAAATATTTTTATATATATTATTTTTTATACTGCTATTTATTTTGCTTTTTTTTTTAATATTATAACTTTTTTTTTTTTTATATATAGTATTGCTATATTAATTATTTGCTAATAATAAAACTGCTATAAATATTTTATTTTTTAACTTTTTTTTTTTGTTAAAATAATAACATTTTGTTTAGCTGTTTAGCGCTAAAATAGGCGCAGTATTTAGCAAACTAACACTATTAGCGCCTTTAAATTTTAACTTTAATACTTTAACAAAAATAATAATTATAATAGCAAAAACCTGCGCTATATTATATAAGAAAATAAATTTAATATATTTAATTAGTTTTATTTATTAAGTAAAACATTAGTTAAAAAGGCTAACATTAACTAGATTGTTAACTTTAATAACTTTTTAAAATCTATTTTTAGCAGTATATATAACATTAATATTATTATTAGTATAAAAAATAAATTAAGCGTTATAACAACATATTGCTATTTTTTAAAACTATTTAATTTAAAATGTTATTTTTATATTAACTATAAGTTTTTATTATAATATTATTAAGTATAAAAATTAAAATATTTATATATTATATATATTTTATTTTTTATATTTATAACAACAAAATTTTAATTAATATATATATAACATTTATTTTTTTTAGCTTTTTATATTTATATTTTAAAATTAACGCTAACTAAAAATTAACTAGCAATAAGCAAAGTTTTATTTATATGTTATAAATTAAAGTTATATTTATTAATATTATAGCGTTAAAAAAAAATAAAAACTGTTATATTGTTGTTTAAATATAATAAAAACCTAAAGTTATATTTATTATTATAAAGAATATTAGCAACGCGCTTTTAATATTATTAATTGCTGCTTTATTACATTTTATAAAAGCTAATTTTAAGCAGTTTATTAAAATTAATATAAATATATTACTTTTAAACTTAGTTTTATATTTTAATTATTTAATAAAGAATTAAAATAAAACATTTTAAATATTTTAGCAGTTTTTTTGTATATAAAAATTTAAAACTAATAAATACAAGCTTATAAAAGTTTTACTAGTATTTATAAAGCTATATAATGTTATATTAAACTTTAAAGTTAATTATAACAATAGTTGTAAAAGCAAACAAAGCTAAACTATTTAAAATTTAACCTTTTTATTAGCTAAAACATTTTTAAAAGTTGCTTTAACTTTAAGCTTTAACTGCTTTTTTTATTAACAAGCTTATAACTTGGCAAATTAGCAACAAACTATAGTTTAAATTAGGTTTTATAATATAGTTATATTAGTATTTAAGGCATTTAGTCCAAAATAAGCTGTACTATAAAAAATCTTTAATTTCTTTTTACTAGCTTTTACAAATAATAAGCAAACAACTAAAGCTTTAAACCTTGTTAACATTATTATTAATATTATAAATAAAAAAATAAGCAAATTAATAATAGCTTGGCTAGCGCTTTTATTTTTATTATAAAAATAAAAACAATTTAAAACATAGTTTAAAATGTTTACTAGAAATTACTTTATAAAAATAAAAAAAAATGCTATTAAAATTAATAATAAGCTTAAATATAATTTAAAAACTGCTAATATTTTTAAAGCAGTTTTAATTAACATAGATTTTATTAAGTTTTTTATGCTTATTAATAATATTGCTAGCATTATAAACCATGCTAACATTTTTAATATAACGTTAACATATTATAAGCTTTTTGCTAACGCTATTAACTATAAAACATTTTTTATATTTAATACATTTTGTTAAAACTAACAGTTAATATTGCTAGTTTATTAATTTAGCTTTTTATATTTTTTAATTACTAAATTTTCTGTTTTAACCTTTTTATTCCAGTTTATACTAAATTTGCAAAAAAATAAAAATAAGTTAGTTTAAACTGTTACTATAATATAATTAGCTTTAGTTTAATAGTAAGTAGCATGTTTTTTTATTTTTTAATAACGCATCCCCCAATTGACTTGGCCACCCCATTGAATGGGCCACCCCCCTGCTACGTACCACTACATAATATTATATATAAACCTTTAAATAATTTTATTAATAAAAATCATAAAAATATAAAGAAAACACCATTAGATTCGTAATTAAATAAGGAATCCAAATATACAAGTCTTTTCATTATATTTATATCATAACAGTTTTAAAAAATAGAAAAGATTTAAAAGATTATTTTATATATAAAAACATATACAATTCGACAATATAATAACTTCACCAATTCTAATCGTATAATAAAATAAATTATACCGTTAGATTTGTAACTAAAAAAGGAATTCAATAATATTTTTGTTTATTTTATAGCTAATTTATTAAGCGAGTTATTAAGCAATACGCTAATATAACGTAAGCAAGGATTATTTTAGCGCTTATTTTAGCGTATTGCTTAATAACTTAATAAATAAAATAGCTATAAATGAAAGAAATATATTATTGAATTCCTTTTGTAATTAGGAATCTAACGATATAATTTATTTTATTATAGGAGTAAAACCCGTAAAGTTATTAAATAGTTACGTGATAAAGCATAGACGATTTTTGTATAGGTTTTAAGGGTGGCCTATTTAATTGGGTGGCCAAGTCAATTAGGGGATGCGTTATATTAAAAATAAAATATTTTAAATTTATAAATATTTTATTTTTTATTTTTTATTATAATTTTTATTTAGTTATTAATTATATATTTTTAAGCGTATAGCTTATATTTTTAATTTGGCTAGATTTAAAGTTTATAATATTTTAACTAATTATTAAGCTATAAAGCAGGCTAAAGCAATAGCTGCATTTTGTATAAATAGCGCGTTAGCTTATATTATAGTAGTTAATATTGTTAAAATAAGCGAGCCAGTTAATTAAAGGTTTAAAAGTATGTGTATTATATATAAGCAGATTTTAATCTGCCTTTAGGGCGTATACTAGTAATTTAGGTAGTAGATCCTTGGGGTTAAAGCTAATTTAGCTTACCCCTAATGTTGTAATATTTATTAACATAACTTTTTATTCTAACACACCCCCTTAAAGCCAATTACTCTGTATTTTGCCCTAATTCAGTTAATAAAGCTATTTTTGTAACTTTCATGCTTTTACTTTTTTTCTAAATAATTTATTTTTAAAGCTATTAAAATCTTTTTAAATAATTTTTTTCTGTTTTTGCTCCAAAATCTGTGCTTTTATATTTTTTAACCTTAATTAAATTATAAATCCAGCCCATTTAGTTGCCAAAAGTGCTTTTATAAGTCCGTTTGCAATTATATTGCTTATAAAAACGTAAGTTATATTTAAAATTTCTTGTTAAACCTTCTATTTTAACTAATAATTATATATATCCATATGTTAAAGCTTAATCTTTAAAATAAATACTTCTTTTTTTAAAAGCCTAATTGTTTGCTAATTATTACACTAAAAAACAATCTGTTAACTATCTAAAGTAACTTTAAGTTTTTTAATTAGCTTATTAACAAATATAGCTTTTTTAGCTGTTTAAGCCAAAGCAAGAAGTTTAGCTTTAATAGTTAAAATAGTTATAATATTTTGTTTGTTAGCTTTTTAGCTAATAACTCTTCTAAATAGCTTTATAACGTAAGCTTATAAACTCTTGCAGTTAATAGTGTTGTTTACAAACAAAAAGTTGCTAACAACAATTAAATTATCGCCGCTTCTAAATTCGAAAATATAATACTAAGTTTAAAGAAAATAATTTAAAGTTTAATCAGCTTTGCAATAATGTTTAAAGCTAAAATTTAAATTAAATTATAAAAATCTTAAAACAAAAAAAGCGATATCTAAGCGTGTAATTACTGCTGCATATATAATAAAGCCTATTTTTTTCTAATAAGTATAAATCTTTTTAGCTATAGCCAGGCCTTTATAAAGCAATAACTCTTAAATTTTTATAAAAATAAAATGCTTTTTTTTTTTTAAGTTATTTAGCTTGTTAATCTTTTCGATATATAAAAATTAAAATAACTAAATCAGCTTCTGTTAACAATCTCTAATTATTTCGACTTTTAAAAACCATTAAAAATTGTTTCCTTTAGTTAGTTAATACTTAGTCTTAAGTTCTTATATTAATTTTATAGCAAAAACTTTTCTGCAGCTTTAATAAGCTAAAACTATATTATTTATATAAATAAATACAAAGATTTTATTTTTAGAATAACAATACAGCTTATATAATACTGCTAAATAACCTAATTTAAAAAGCGTTAAAGTTAATTTTTTTTGCTATAGTAAGAAAAACTTTCTAAATCTGTATAAAGCCTTCTATAGCTTTAAGAAAGTATCTGACTTGCAGTAACTAAAAGGCATTTTTATATAGATTTTCTTATTTAGTTTAGTATTAACAAAAGTATTAACCGCATTATACTGCTTTAGTTTTAAGTTAAATTTAGCTGCAATTGTTATTAAAGTCTTAAAAGATCTTCCTGCTAAAGTAAAAGCATATGTTTTTTCTAAGCTTAAATAAAGCTGTTAATTTTTTTAAACAACTAACTATGCTTTACATTTTATAAAATAGCTATGCTTATTAAACTTATAAACGTATACTTATATATAATCAAAAGTAAGTTTTTTGTAAGCAATTTTTTAATCGACCTTACTCTATAAGGCTATCTTTTTATAGCTTTTAAAATGTAGCCTTTTTATAGCATAGAAACTTTTTTTTATTAAGTGTATATTTAAGTCTTTATAAGTCTTAGGCAACAGAAACAGTTTTGTTTTATAGACTTTTTTTTTAGTTAGCAGTTTTTGCTTTAAATTTTAATAATTTTTTAATTTAAGGTTTTTTCTAGTATTAAATATAGCATTGTTTATAAAGCTGTTTCTTTTATAAAAATTAAAGTAGCATTAAAAATAGTTTACCATTCTGGCTTTTTTAGCCTTGTTTATTAGCATATTATTAAACAACTTTGCAGTACATAAGCGTCCAAAATTAAACATAGCTTCTTAGCATCTTTTACGTGCTGAACTTATAATATAAAAATTTAAAAAGACTTTCTTAGTTTTAAATCTTAGTTTATTAACAATTAGCGCAGCTTTTATAGGGCGGACTACCAAATCAGCTTCTTTAATTGTAGCAATAAAAAGACTTAATAAAAAAAAGGATCCTAAAAGTAAAAAATATAGTACAAAAATAGCTTGTATATAAAGTTAATTAGGCTTACAAATTATTTTAAAGCCTGTTGCTCAAATTCTAAATATGCTCTTTTTACTTTTTAAATCTTTTGTTTTTTTAAGGTTATCTTTTGCTATATTTTAATAAACTTTGTGATTTAGTTTAGAGTACTTATTAATTGTTTTAGGCTAAGTCTTTTAAAAGTCTCTTTTTGCTAATAATGCTTTAATAGTTTTAGAAAAAAGCTTTTTAACATTTTTTTGCAGGTTTTCTAGATTTCTAATATAAAAAAACTTCTTTTAAAATTATACATTTCAAATAAACTTAATACAGTTATTTAAAAAGTTTCAAATTTTATAAATGTTAGTAAAATTATAGCTAACTAAGTAGCTAATCCAGGCCTTTAGATCGAGTTAATTAAAGCGGTCTTTTTTAAGCTAACTGCTAAAGTTTAAAGTATATGCTTTGCAACTATATACTTTTAAATAAGCTTGCTTAAGCTTTTTATCTTCTATTAATCTATTTTTTAATATAAAATAAGTATAAAAACGCTTATATAAAGTCTTTTAGTTATAAATGTGCTTGGAGAACCTGTTATAAAAATAAATCGCTGCTTTTATAATTTCTAACTACAAGGATTTAAACAAATTTAAGCTAAGGCATATTGCGCAAGCCTTATTCTTAATTATACTCTTTAAGCGTTTAGCCACTTTATTCTAGCCTTATATATTAGCTGCTAAAAGCTTAAAAATGATCTTATAATTTGGAAAAGTCTTTTTAAATGCTTTTAAGCCATTTTCGTACTTAAAAATCTTATTATCACACTTAATTACTTCGATTTTAACTTAGTAGCAGTTCTATAAATGCTTAATTAGCCTCTTAAAAACGGCAATCATATTTTTAATTTGTTTGTTTTTAAAAAAGTAATCCCAGGTATATTTTAAATACCTGTTTGTAGCAATCATTATAAAGTTATTAAAATACGTAATTTTTTTAAAATCATAAAAATCGATTATAATCCATATTCTAAGCTTATTAAGCCTTGTTTATTCTGTTTGTTTAACTTAACGCCACAGCTTAGCTTAGGCGCAAGCATTACAGTTAGTTATAATTATCTTAGCTTTTAAGTTCTTTTTAATCTTAGCTCCTAAAGATTCCTGCATTAAATGCCTTAAAGAGTTAGGGCCAGTATGTTTTAATTAGAAATGCCATTTCAAAATATTTGTACAGCTTGGCTTTTTTTTTATATAAGTGCTAAATTGCTTTCTGCATAAATAAAATACTTGTTTAATTAATAATAAAAAGAAATATTTTAGTATAAACTGGTTAAATCGCTCTTATATTTAGCAAGCAATCCTGTTATTTTTTCGTTTTTAAAGTACTAAAGGTTTAAGCTTTATATCTTACTAATATCTGCTCTGTTAAAGCCTTTTTAAAAAAACTATATTAGTTAAAAAATCTTTGCAATAAGCTATATCTAGCAAACATATAACTTCTAAGCTTTTAGGTTTTTAAACGTTAATATTCACCTTTTTATAGCCTAATATAAGCATTATAAAATCTTTTGCAATAACTGTATTACCTAGTTTAGCCCTTCTAAAGTTTAAAAACCTAACTATTTTATTAAAAATATATAATGTTTTTTTTAAATCTAAAATAACAAAGTTTTTAAAAAGGTATTAAAGTTTATTTCCTTTAAAAATAGCTTTTTAGGCAGTAAGAGTGCTGCTTATAATTTGGCTAGCTAATTATTTTTCCAGTATTTTAACTTTAGTATTTTTTTTTTTGCCGCTTAACCAAGCTACTTTTTTTGCTAAGTTTAAATTATTTTTAATAGTTTGCAGCACAGTTTGCCTTAGTAAAGGTTAAGCTATCTAATGTATAAGTGCCTTTTTTAGCAATGTGTACCAACATTTTTCAAAATTATAAAAGCTTTAACATGCTTTACACACTTAGGTGTCAGCATAAGGTTGCTTTAGTATAACTTTTTATAAGCCTTTGCCCCTATTTTCGGCATAGCTTTATTTTTTTCTTTATAAATAACAAAAATTAAAACAATTTAGCTTATTTTAAACCTAATTATTTTTATTAACTTTTTTCTGTTTGTTAGTACTATAAATAAAAAATGCTTTCTTAAATGCTTTGCTATTTTTTAAAAATAATAAGCGTATTAACGTGTACTCCTATAGTTTTGCTGCTATATTAATATAAGTTAATAACCTTATATTAATAGCTGCTTTGTTAACTATTTTAAAACTAATAGTTCAGTTTAGGATTATTTTTTAAAGCGTAATTTTAAGATTTGCTATAAGATTATTAAAAAAAGTTAATTCTATAAGTTTTTTATCGATCTTTTTAGCTATTATAGCTTTCTATTTTATTACCTATGCTTTTAAATCTTTTGGAACTTTTAATAAAAGCCTAAATACTATTACCTTATATTATGCTTATACTTTTTGCTTAAAACTAAATTGGGCAGCAGCACCAATTTTATTAATGCTGTTATACCACACATAAATCTCTTTTTCTAGCTTTAAAAAAGCTATTTTATAATTTAAAGCAATAGTATTTTATATTTAAAAAATCAGTTTTTTAACGTTTTTTCTATATTTTATATATGCCTTATCCCTTAGTGTATATACGCTTTAATTAAATATAAAAAATGCTTTTTTATTAGCTATAAGGTTTTTAATTAAAATAGCTAAATTGATATTAGCTTTTATAAAATAGTTCTTATATTGTAGTAGTTTTAAAAAGGTTGGCTATTTTTTTTAGTTAGTAATTTTTATATAATTTTATATATTAAAAGCTTTTACTTTAGTTATAAAGTTGCGTTGTTATTAATCGAAGTCTTTTAGCTTAGCAAATAAAGCTCTTTCAATTAATAATAATATTATTTTAATGTTTTCTGGTATTATATTATTTAGTTTTAAGGTTTAGTAAATCTATTATTGCGTATAAAACTCTTAATTGTTAAAATAAGCGAACTAATTAATTAAAGGTTTAAAAATGTGTGTATTATATATAAACAGATTTTGATCTGCCTTTAGGGCGTATATTAATAATTTAAGTAGTAGATCCTCAGGGTTAAAGCTAACTTAGCTTATTCTTAATGTTGTAATATTTATTAACATAACCCTTTATTTTAACAAATATTAATATAATTAGTTTTTTAATATTTTATAACTAAGTGCTGTTTATTTAAAGCTATGTTATTAAGTTTTTGCTAAATTTAGTTTAATTATATACTATTATTCTTTTTGCAAGTCGCTATAATTAAAAATACTATATAAATTAGCATATTATTGTAATAAAAAGCATTTTTAATAATAACAATATTGGTTAAGCTTTAAAATTATAAAAATAATAATATATAAGCAATTACAATTTGTTTAGTAGCTAAAAGTTACATTTAATATAAACATTAACTTATATATATAGTTGGCTTAGCATGTTTTTTTTAAATAGTATTAATGCTTTATTTTTTTAAGTTAGATTAAAATATTAAATATGTTTTTTAATGCAAATAACGTTAAATATAAAATTGTAGCTAAAGAAATTTTTAGCTAAATGTTTAATATTAATTTGTTTATGCTTATACAGTTTATATTTGCTATAAACAATATAGTTAAAAATCTTTTAAACAATTATAACTAATTTATATTTATTATAACAGTTTTACTTAAAAATAATAAGCGTTAAAAATTACTAAGTTAGCTAAATAAGCAAATTAATATAAATTAAAAGCTAGCTGCCTAGCAAGCTTAATATAAAAATTAGCTGCAAAACAAATATTATGCTTAGTTAACAAATTATATAGCATTTATTAATTACAATTTTATTAAACAGTTAAAAACTATTAATAAAAATTTAGCTAATAATAACAACTTAGTTATTAATTTAACAAAAAAAAATAATACTACAGTTAAAAATGTTAATAAAAATAACAAAAACACAGCTATAGCTAAAAGTATTAATAAAAATAGCAAAAACTTAAAAATGGCTAATAAAAAAAAAATATATTAAATAGTTTTATTAAAAATATAAATATAAACGGCCTAGTTAATAGCGTTAATAAAAATCTTTGCTATAATAAGCGGCTTTAAAAGTAGTTCTAGTTTTTAATTATTATAAGATTTGTAATTAAGTTATTATAAAGTTAATATATAAAATGTTAAAAAGCTAAGGTTATAATCTTTAGTTTAAGCTAAATATAATAGCATAAAGTTAGCCCTTATTATTTATTTAAGCAGCTATAAAAATAAAATATTTTACAATATAAATATTTTATTTTTAAAGTATAAAAATAAAAATATTTAAAAGCGTATTAATTTATAAAATAGTTATTAAAATTAAAATCTTTTATTTTTAGCAAATAATTTTATTTAAATAAATATAAAAAATAAAATATTTTAAAGTATAAATATTTTATTTTTAAAGTATAAAAACTACAGATTATTTTTTTTATATTATTTATTATTAATTTAGTTTTACTAAAGTTGCATATACTTTGTGCCGTTTTATATTTTTATTAAGTTTATATTATTTATAACTTATTTTTATTTTTAACAATTTAACCTTTTAACTTTATAATATTTATTGTATTATAATAAACTTTTTTTTTTTTTTTTTAAAGTTTAGCATGCGTTATTAAAAACAAAAATGTTTAACGTAATAAAATATAATAAAAATATAAAGCGGCTTATTAAAAACTTAATTTTATTAAAAAAAGTAAAACGTAAAAATGTTAAGCAGCTTAGCTAAAAAAAAAAAAATAATAACATAAATAAAAATATAAACAAAATAAAAAAAAAGTAGAAAAAGGTTTTATTAATTAGTAATTAAAAGTTAATTTGATTTTTAAAGTAAGTGCGCATAAACTATTTAAAAAACAGGGAGAATAAGGTTAATTAACACCTAATTTTATAAATATTTATTGTATAAAAAAAAGAAAACTATTTTTAGAAAGCTAATAAAAATGTAAATTTAATACTATTTTTTTTTTTTTTTAAATTTTCTAGCTATTTTATTATTTATGTTATATATAACTGTATTATATAATATAATTATATTATTATAGCTAGTTATATTTTTTTATTATATAATATTATATATAAACTTTTAAATAACTTTATAAATAAAAATTATAAAAATATTAAAAAATTATTATTAAATTTATAATTATTATTATTATAATTTAATTAAAATATTTAAAATTATTTTTATTTATTTTTTAAATATATTATTAAACTTTATAATATTTTTTATAATTTAATTATATAATTATTTTTATTTAAATATAATTAATTAATTATTAAAAAGTTTTAAATAAAAATTTAATTAAATATTATATTTAGTTTAATATATAATATAAGTTATTAAAATATATAAATTAAATAATTTATTTAGTTTTAAAATCTTATTTTTATTATATAATAAATAACTTTTTATTTTAAATATATTTATTTTTTATATAATAATATTAATTAAATTTATAATTTATTATTTAAAATATTATATTTTTTTTTTTAATAATTAAATTTTATATATAAATAATATTATATTTTTTATAATTTAATTAATAGCTTTTAAAATAATTTTTAATAAATTATTTTAATATTATATAATTTTTTTTTTAATATAATTAATTTATAATTATATATTTTTAATATTATATAAAGTTTATAATTTTTAAAAAAATAATTTTTAGCTAATAATAATAATTTTATTTTAAATTATAAAATTATATAATTTAAATTATATAAAACTAATTTAATATTTTAAAAACTTTTTTAAATATTTAATTTAATTATAAAAAATTCTTTTTTTTTAATATATATAATATTGTTATAATTTAAGTGTATTATTAATTAAACTATTAATTAAAGTATGCTTTATATACTATTTTTTATTTTTATAAGCTTTAGTTTTATATAAAACTTATTATATAAAATATATATTATATTGTATTTAACTTTAATAAACTTTTTAAACATAATAAAGATATTTTTTAATTAATTTAGCTATTTTATTAAATAAACTATTTTTTTATTATATATTATTATATAATATTATATATAAACTTTTAAATAATTTTATTAATAAAAATTATAAAAATATAAAAAAAATATTATTAAATTTATATTATAATAGTTTTAAAAAATAAAAAAGATTTAAAAAATTATTTTATATATAAAAATATATATAATTTAATAATATAATAACTTTATTAATTTTAATTATATAATAAAGTAAATTATATTATTAAATTTATAATTAAAAAAAAAATTTAATAATATTTTATTTATTTTATAACTAATTTATTAAATAAGTTATTAAATAATATATTAATATAATATTAAGCAAAAATTATTTTAATATTTATTTTAATATATTATTTAATAACTTATTAAATAAAATAGCTATAAATAAAAAGAATATATTATTAAATTTTTTTTATAATTATAAATTTAATAATATAATTTATTTTATTATAAAATTAAAACTTATAAAGTTATTAAATAGTTATATAATAAAATATAAACAATTTTTATATAAGTTTAAAAAGTAGTTTATTTAATTAAATAGCTAAGTTAATTAAAAAATATATTATATATATTTTAATAAATTAAAATAATTAATATTAAAAAGCTAAAAATAATATAATAAATAAAAAAATATATAAAAAATAATAATATTATAGTTTTTAATATATAATTTAAATTTAATAAAATAATAGCTTTTATAATTATTAAAAATTAATAAATAATAAATATTTTTTTTAATAATTTTAAATTTTATTATTATAAATTATATAAGCTTAAACTATTTTTAATATATATTAAAATTTTTATAAAAAATTTATTAATAATTAATTTTTTAACTAAAATATATATAAAAAATAAGTTATTATTATATAAAGTTTAAAGCTTAGTTAATATTAATTATAATTATATTATATATATATAAAAAAAAATTAATTATATTTTTAATATTATTTAATTAAAATAAAAATAATTATAAAATTAAATTTATTATATATTATATAATAATTTATTTTTTAAGTTTTATTAATTTTTATTAAATAATTTTAAATTATATTATATAATTTATAATATAAGCTTTATATTTTTTTTTTATATAATAATAATATTATTAATTATTAAATAATTAATATTTTAAAAATATATATATAAAAATATTAATTTATTTAATAATTAAATAATAAATAAATAAAATATAAATTAAATTAAATATTTTAATTTATATATAAAAAATTATATAAAAAAAGTTTATTATTTATTTATTTTTAATAAATTTAAAAATTATTATATTATTAATTTTAAATAATATTATAAAAATAATAAAATTATAATTTTTTATATATTTTTTTATTTTTAAATATTAAAAATTTTAATATTTTAAAATAATTATATAATAAATAAATTAAATATTTAATATAAATATATATTTTTTTATATATTTTTTAAGTTTATAATTTTAAATAATATATAAAAAAGTTTTAAAAAAATAAAAATAAAATTATATAACTTAAAATTTATTATTAATTAATTATTTTTTAAATTAAGCTTTTATTTTTAATTTTATTTATTTATTAATAATTTAATTAAAGCTTAATTTTTATTTTAATATATTAAATTAAAAATTATATAACATTAAAATAATTTTTTAATATTTATTATTAAAAATATAAATTAAATTATATATTATTTTATATTATTAAA
>MU377424.1:0-16689 GCA_022495195.1 Xylaria digitata
TGCTTTTATAAACAAAAAAAAATGTAATATAATAAAATAATAAAAGCTATAGCTTATAGTATTATAAATTTAAAAAAGTTTAAGTTTTTTAAAAAACGTAAGCGCAAAAAAAAAAATTGTTAAGTTAATAAAACTTCTGCTTTTATAACTGCTTTATTATTTTTAACTAAAACGTTTTTAACTTTTTTTCTGCTTAAAAAATTAATTCTGCTTTTTTAGCTTTAATTAATTAAAATGCTGTTAATAAAATAATATAACTGTTTGTATTATTTGTTATAAATGCTTTTTAAGTTTCTAAATGTTTTTTATATATAAATATTTTGCTTATTTAATTAAATACTTTATTATATATATTTTTTTAACGTAAATTTAATACTTTTTTTACTTTATATTTTGTTTAATTTTTTTTTTTTTTAATAAACGTTTTTAACATAATATTATTTAATACTCTTTTTAATAATAAAATATAAAAAATTAAATATATTTTTATTTTATAAAGTAATAATAATTAATAATTAATTTTTAAAATAACTTTTTTAATTTTAAACAGTTTAATTTGTTTAAAATTTAGTTTGTTGCTAAATTGTTTAGTTTTAATATATTTTATTCTTTTTTTTTAAAGTTAGCTTTAACAACTTTAATTTATTATAATATACTTTTATACGTTATTAAATAAATATTAAATCGTTTTTAAATTTTTATTATATTTTAATAAGCTTATTTGCTTATTTTTTTGTTATTAACGCTGTTGCTTTTAAAATTTATATTTAGTTATTTTTTAAATTAAACCTATAGTTTGCTTTAAATAATAACATTTTTATATTTTTGTTATTTAAGCTGTTATATATAAATTTTACTAAAAATAACAATTTAACTTAGTTATTTTATTATTTATTAAAATAAAACTACAAGTATTATTTTAACGTTTAGTTTAATTTTTTAGTTTGTTTATTTGTTTATAAATAATAAGCTATAAATAATTAATACTTAATTTTTAAAACTTTTATTAATAACTGCTAATATTAGGGTTGTAAAATTAGTAAGTAGTATTGTTACTACAAGGTAGTATTACTAGAGTAGTATTAGTATTAGTACTGAAATTTAAATACTACAATAGTATTAGTAACAGTACTTACTACTACTACTGTAGTACTAGTAAATACTACTTACTACTATAGTATTACTACTATTACTACTGTGGTATTTTAAAAAAAAAATATTTAATTTTTTTAATAAATAATATAATAAAAAAAATAGAAAATATTTAATAAATTTTTATAAATTTCTAGGTTTATTAATAAAAAATTAAACAAAAAATAATAAAATATAATTACGTTTTTATTATTAATTAATAAAAATATTTCGAAATAAATCGAAACTTAACTTTAAATATAAATATATTATAATTTTTTAGCTTTAAACTTTTAATTTTATTATTATTATATTTATACTTATTTTTTATTAAAAAAACACTTTATTATTATTATTATTATTAACGTATTTTTTCATTAACTTAGCTATTTAATTAAATAAATCACTTTTAAAACCTATATAAAAATCGATATTTAATTCTTTAATAAGTTTACAAATATTATAGTAATTAAAATATAGTTTAAAATTTTAAACTAATAACTTAATAAAAAACTTAAAAATATTTTTGTTTATTTTACTACTATTTTATTTAAACCTTTATAAAAACTACATTAAATTTTAGCGTAGTTTTTTATATAGCTATTAATAAAATAGCTATAAAATAAACAAAAATATTTTTAAATTCTTTATTAAGTTATTAGTTTAAAATTTCAAACTATATTTTAATGGCTATAATATTTGTAAACTTATTAAAAAATTAAATATCGATTTTTATATAGGTTTTATAAGTGACCTATTTAATTAAGTGGCTAAATTAATTAAAAAATACGTTATTTTAAAACAAAATATATATTATTAAAAAAAGAAAATTTTTTTATATGTTTATATAATTTTTTTTTAATATTTCTTTTTAAATAAATAAATAAAAATAAAAACTTTTTTTTTTAAAAATACTACTTTAGTAAATTAGTATTACTACTATTAGTATTAGTATTAGCTATTACTATACTACTGTAGTATTAGTATTAGCTGTTACTACTACTACTGTAGTAATATTAATTTGCAACCCTAGCTAATATTTAAAAGCTATAATAATGCTTTTATTTATAATAGCTTTTTTTAAAATGCTATATTTATTAAAAATATATTGCAATATTGTATACGCAAATTCTTTTGCTATACTTAATTCTTTATAAGTTTGTTTATAATAACTAAAATTAAATTATATTTAACTTTTATTATTAATTTTTTTTAATTTTAATAGCTTAACAATAAAATTAAATAATATAACTTTTTATACTTTATTAAATAATTTAATAAGCTATAATAGTTTATAAAGCTTATATTTTACTACTTTTGCTTTTTTACAAAAGTTACATTTTTTATACGCTGTTTTAAATATTTAGTTTTAATTTTATATTATAAAGTTGTATTTAAACTTTTTATAAGTTTTATAAAATTTTTAATATTTATATAATAATGTTTTATAAAAATGTTAAACAAATTCCTTTTGTAAACTATTAAATATTACTATTTTTATTTTATATTTAAACTATTTATCTTTGTTAATTAAGCTTAATATTACATTTAATACTAATTATAATACTGTTTTTTTAATTTATTTTGTTTATTAATTATTAAGCAACTGTTTTATATATACTAGTACTAAAACAAAAATTCTTTTAAGTTTTTTTTTAAAATAATACCTAACTTTTTTTTAGTTAATCCGTTTTATATTTATTTTTTTAGCTTAAAATATCTGCTTTTAAATTTTCTTTGCTTTTAATATAAATAATTTTAAAATTAAATTACAATAAAAATTTTATTTATCCAACTTATTATTTATTTAAAACCTTAATTATTATAAACAAAGTTAAATTTTTATAATCTAAATAAACTTTAACTAATATTAAAATCTTATTTAAATAATGTTTTTATTTTTTAAATGTTTAAACTATAGCTATAAGCTTTTTGTTTAATATTAAGTAGTTTATTGCTAATTTTAAAAAATTTTTTAAAAAAAATGCTACTAAATATAGCTTTCTGTTTTTATTTCGTTGTTTTAATTATTTGCTTATTGCTATATTATATACGTTAACTTTAATTTTAAATTTTTTATTTAAGTTTAATAATTATATTATTAGTTTTATAAAAATTGCTTTTTTAATTTATTTAAACGCTTTTTGCTTTTCTACTTTTTATTTAAACATTGCGTTTTTTTTTATAAAGTTTATAAATAATACTACGTATTTTTTAAATTTTGCAACTAAAAGTTATATATAGTTAATAAATTTTATAAACAATTTTATATTTGTAATGCTATTTAATATAAGCTATTTTTTTATTGCTTTAATTTTAAATTTCTAAATTCTTATTTTGCTTAAAGTTATAATAAATTTTAAAAAATCTACTTTTTATATATAAAACTTGCTTTTATTTAAATAAACTTTTAGTTTAACATCTTATAATACTTTAAATACTTTTTTTATATATTCTTTGTATTTTTTCAAAGTTTTTAATTAAATTAAAATGTTATTTAAGTAAACTACTGCAATTTAATCCAAATAATTTTGTAGCATATTTGTAATCATTTTTTAAAAACTTGTTAATATATTAATAAGCTTAAATAATATTATTTAATACTTATATAATTTATAAAGTATTTTAAATACTGTTTTCTTTTTGTTTTTTTTTGCTATTTATATTTAATAATAAATGTTTAGCAAATTTAGCGCTATAAACTATTTTGCTTTATAAAATCAATTTTTTAAGTTGTTAATTCATAATAATAGTTTTGCAAATTTTTACGTTATAAAGTTTTTATAACAATAATTAACTATTAATTTTCATTTTAGTTTCCTGTTTTTTCTTACCTTTTTTAATACTTATAAAATTAAATATTTTGTTAAAAATTATAATAGTTAAATAAATCCTTTTTTTAAATTTTTTTTTAAATATTAATCTAGCTTTTATAGCTAATTTTAATTTATTTAATACATTAAAAAATGTTTTAAATGTTATTTTTTTTTTAAAAATATATAATAATTCTATTTATTATGTTTTAATAATTTTATTTTTTTGTTTAATTGTTTAAACAGGTTAGCAAACTTTGCGTACTTTTTTAATATGTTATTCTTTTGTTTTACTTTTAGTTTTTTAACTATTAAACATATTGTTATACTTTTTTTAAACTTGCTTAATATTTTTTTTAGCTTATTAAAAGCTAAATTTTTTTTTAGCATATTTTATTAAAGCTAGCTAATGCTTTAATTTATTTTAAAATTGCATTAAAACTATACGTATTAATAATATTAAACATAAACTTTTTTTTATAACTATAAATGTTAAAAAAAAGTTTTACAGTTTTTTATTTAATTATACTACTGTTATAAATATTAAAACTTTTATTAACTATTATAAATAAATAAAAATTGTTTTTAAACTTTATTAATATTTTTATTTTTTAAACAAATTATAAAAAAATAAAACTTTGTAAAGCTTCCGTATTTAATAAAACCTTTATTTGCTTTTTTTATTAGCTTATATTTATTAACATTTATGCTTTTATATATATATTTGCTGCACACAAAAACTTTTTAATTAATTAAAACAGTTATTAGTTTATATTAATTGCTTGCTATTATTTTTTATTTTTTAAGCTTTTTATTATTAATTTTTGCTTTTATTTTTATTAATTTTGTTATTTTAAGCTAACATTTTAAATATTATATTAAAAAATACCGCTGCTTATTATTTTAAATTTTTTTTGTTTATAAAAATAACTTTTTTTTCGCTTTAAAAATAAATTGTTATATATTAACTTTAGCTTTAGCTTTTTATTTAATTTTATAAATTTTTAATTTTTTTTTTATATATATTTAACACTAATTATAAATATATAGTTTTAATTTTCTTTTATAACTAATATATTTTTAAGTTTGTTTTAAATTTTTTTTAAAAATAATATAACGCATTTTTTACTTTAATAGCGCACTTAATTAAGTGGCGCATTTTTTTAAACTTTTGTACGCATATTTTAAAATAATTTAATAATAACACATACAATTAATTTAAACTATTTAAAATCTAATTTGCTAAATATTTTTATACTGTTTTAATAAGTTTGCGTATTATAGCTAGGTTTGCTATAAGCTTTATAGCGTTAGGCGCATGTTTTTTTTTTTTTTATATAATAATTATTTTAACAGTTTTTACAATTTTTTTGTTTAACTACGTTTTTAAAAGCTTGTAAATCTTTTGTTTTTTATATAATAAAAAATTTTTTATTTTGTAATTAAGTTTTTTTTATATAATAATGTTAGCTAAACTAATAATTTGCTTTGCAAAAAGTTATAATTTTTTTTTTTAATAACATAAAACAGTATATAATATTAGTTGTATTATATATAATTTAGTTTATATTTTCGATAATAAATATTAAAAAGCTATTTTAATATTATATAATTTTTAATTTAATATATTAAAATAAAAATCAAGCTTTAATTAAATTGTTTAAAGTTACAAATTGCTAGCAAGCAAATAAAGTTAAAAATAAAAGCTTAATTTAAAAAGTAATTAAATAATAATTTAGCTAGTTAATAATATAGTTTAAGTTATACAGCTTTAATTTTGTTTTTTTAAAACTTTTTTATATATTATTTAAAGTTATAAACTTAAAAAATGCGTAAAAAAACGCGCTAAAAAAATCTTTTTTTTTAATATAAGTAATATACGCCTGTATTAAATGCTTAATTTGTTTATTATATAACTGTTTTAAAAAACTAAAATATTTAACATTTAAAAGCTAAAGCTTATAAAAAAAATAAAAAAGCATATAAAAAATAATAATATTGTTTTTTTTGTAATACAATTTAAATTTATATAAATAATAGCTTTTATATTTATTAAAAATAAATAAACAATAAACTTTTTTTATACAATTTTTTATATATAAATTAAAATGTTTAATTTAATTTACGTTTTATTTGTTTGTTATTTAATTATTTTTTATAGTTTTAACTTTTTAATTGCTTAATAAATTAATATTTTCGTATTAAAATAATAAATAGTTTTGTTTTGCTAAAATAATATAAAGTAAAATAATATAGCTATATAATAAAACAGTTTAAATAACTATAAATTAATTTGTATTACTTAGTTATATAGCTTTTAGTTTTTATACGCGTTTAAATATAGTTATAACAAAGTTAGCTATAATTTTGCTTATTACAAATTTTGTTTTGTTAAAGTTATAAATATTGTTTTTGTAAATGCTTTTATTTTAGATTATTTTTTATATAAGTATAAACTAAATGCAATATTTAATTAAATTTTTGTTTAATACTTTTTAATAATCGATTTTTTAATTAAAACGCGTTTAAAGCTTTAATTGCTTTCGTATAAAGTTAAATGTTTAATTCTTTTTTATAAAGCGTTTTTTGCAAAGTTTTAGCAATCGGTTAGCCATATTTTTAATACTATTATATTTTAATAAAAACGATTAAAATATTAAATTAATAATATATTGTACGATTAAATTTTTTTTAGGTTTAGTTAATTTAGTTGTTAAAAAAAATGTTTTGGTTTTTGTATTAATACTGCATATTTGTTTGCAAAAAGTTGTACAAAAAACATTATAAAGCTTAGCAGCGCGTTTAAAAAATAAATAAAAAATGTTTTTATATGCTTAAATAACAAGCTATAAATTAGCTTTTTTATAAAAGTTAGCTATTGTTATTAAAAAAAAAATAAAGAATTTTTAAAAGCGCATACAAAGGTTTAAAAAAGTGCGCCACTTAATTAAGTGCGCCACTAAAATAAAAAATGCGTTATTTATTTAAGTTTTAATATTTAAATAACAAATATTTAACTTTGTTAATTTTATATAGTTTTTTTATTAAATTTTTATTTATTTGTTATAAAAACTATTAGTTTTATATTTTGTTTACTATATAAATATAATATTAATATACTGTATAATATATTTAAAAAATTTTGTTATATATTTTATGCTTTAGCAACAGCTAGTTTTTATTTAGCATTATTATTTTATTATATTAATAACTTATTGCTATAAATTATACAATTGTTTTTAGTTTGTTAATAATATTAGTTTTTATTTTTATTAATAATTTAGGTTTTTTTATTTTTTAAATTCTTATTAATTTTAGCTATTATATACCTGTTAATTTTTTTTATAATACTTTATAAATAGTTTTAAAATCTTATTTTTGTTTTATTTAATTATATTTAATAGTTTAATATTATATATCTTTTTTTTAAATTAATTTTACTACTGCATTTTTAAGCTATTTTAAATTATTTTAATAGTTATATTACTTATATTTATAATTTTTTTTGTTAAACATTGCTTTTTTTTTAGCTAATTACTGTTTAAAAAATTGTGGCTAATATTTACAGTTTTATAAATAAAAGTTATTATTTTATACTTTTTTTCTTTTTTTATAATTTATTTATTTGTATAAATATAATAGTTGTTAATATTTTTTTAACAAAAACATTTTACAATTTATATATATACAAATTTTTTTATATATAAATATATTTTGTTTATTATTATTATTTAATAGTTTATTCTGTTTAAATTTCTATTATAAATACTTTTGCTATTTTAAAATGTTTTTTATTTTATAATTGCTTAAGCTTTTTATACTTTTTTGCATAATACCTTTTTTATTTGCAATTAAAACATTTAACTTAGTTTTATTTTTTTTTTAAAAGCTTTATAATAATTACAACTTTAAGTTTTATTAGTTTTAAATATATTTTTGTTGCTATTGTTTATATTTTTTAAGTTTGTTTTATATTAGTTATAAAATTTAATTTTCGTTTTTATTATTATTATTGTTTTTTAAACAATTAATTATTAATTTTAATTGCTTTAGCTACATACTTTTTAAAATCTTTTAGTTAATTATTTTTATAAAGTTTATTTTAAACTAAATCTTTTAATCTTTTGCAAAAAATCGCTATTAAAACATTATTATTATTTTATAAAGTTTATAATATTAGTTTGCAAAACTTTGCTGCATACTTGTATGCTAGTTTAATCTGTTTAATTTTTAGTAGCTGCTGTTTAACCTGCTGCTTTTTTTCTAAATTATTATACATATTTATTAAAGCTTTAACAAATTTATTTATATTTTTAAACACATTTTTAGTTTTAACGCTTTAATTATTTTTTTTTGTTTTTATATATTTTTTTATTTGTAGCTTAAATTATTTTAGCGCACTTTTTACTAAAAATTTTGTTATACAAAAAACTTTTTTTCTTTTACTTTAAAAATCTTTTTTATAATTCTTTATATAAGCTTTAATTTAAATTAAAAATCCTTTAAAATATTTCTAAATTCTTTTAAACTTATTTAGTTTGTTAAACTTATATTATTTAATTTTAAACATATTGCTAAGCTAATTTTTAAGTTGCTAGTTTATACGTTATATATTAATAACTTGTTTATTAAAATGCTAATTTGTTAATTTAAATTAATTAATTTTTGTTTATAGCTAATTTAAAGCAAAAGTTATTGCCTTTAAAATTAGTTTTATAAGCTCTGCCATTTCGTTTTATATTTTATATAATATTATATAACATTAAACAAATTAACTGTTTAAAATATAATAATTAAATCTTATTTTTATAATATATAAGCTTTTTATATAAATTAATTTATTTACAAATAAAAGTTGTTATATGTAACGCATAAACCACCATTAAACTGTTATATCAATAAAGAACGCATGGACCACAACCTACAAAGTAGTAATTATATTATATCCAATTTTAAAAAATCGTAAGCTTCGCTGTTTTTTTTTTTTTTTTTTTTTTTTTAGCTTAAAATCTTAGTTTATAGCATTAATATAATATTGTAAAGCATTTTATACAATTATAATACTATTTTAAGCTTTTTTATTTTTGTTATTAAATGTTTACTAAATATAAAACTTTACTTTTTGCTATAATAAGCAAAACATAAAAATACTACTTTTTTTTTAGTTAGTATATAACTATTAAAAATAAATGCAATTATTTAATACAATTATATATTACTTTAAAAAACTTTTTTAATGCTTATTATAAACTTAAAAAGATTTGCAAAACTGTAATTATATATAGCGCTAAAAAATATGCTATTAAAAAATCTAATTATTAATATACTAATTTAATTAATTAAAAAAAAAAAAAAAAAAAACAAAAAAACAAAAAACAAAAGCTTTTTTAAACATTTTTAAACTTAAAAAAAAATAAGTAATATTTATGCTAAAAACTATAGCTAAAAATAATTAAAACAAAATTTAGCGTTTTTATTAGCTAATTAAACAGTTGTAAGCTTAAATTTAATATTAAGCTAACATGCTTTTACTAAGTAAACAATAGCGTAAAAATACTAAAAGCAGCGCTTTTAGCAAAACTAGCTTTAAACTTATAAATATAGCTGCATAAAAAATGTTTAAACTTATTAGTTATTTAATTAATGCAGCTAACAAAAACTATAAAAAAAAAGTAAAAACTTAAAAAGCAAACCTAAATAAGTTTATAAACAACAAAAACTTTTTTAATAATTAGCTTAAAAAACTAGCTAATAAATTAAAAAAAAACTTTATTATTTTTTATATTAAGCAAAGCTATATACGCTATATAATGTTTTTATTAAAAAAAAAACGCTAAAAAATTTATTAAAACTTAATTTTATTTTATTAAATATTTATTTAATAAATTTGCTAAATTAATTTAAACTTTAAAAACAGTTTATTATAATTTAAATTAAGCTGTTTTAGCTTATAAAAAACTAAAAATTTTTTGCTTTAAGCTTAATAAAAATAGCAATATTTATTAATTTATTTTTTAGTTTAACAGCTTTATTTAAAAGTTTAAGCTGCTTAAAAACAAATAGCTTTAAATTTTTTAAAGCTATATTAATATAAACTTAAGCAATAAAATTTTTAAAGCTAACATTAATTTAAATATAACTTATAAACGTTTTTATAATAAAATAGCTAAAGCTATATTTAATTATAAATATGTTTTTTAATAACGCTAAAAAACTAGTGCTAACTGTAAAACTAAAGCTAAAACTAGCAACCTAGCTATAAAAACTTTATAATAAGCTTTTAACAAACTTAATTTTATTAAAATAGCTAGCTAACTTAAATAAGCGCTAACTAATAAAAAAAAAAAAGTTTATTAAAATAATAATATATGTTTTAAATATAGCAAACTAAAACATAAAATAGCTAACTGTTTTAAAAAGCAAACAAATATAAACAAAGTTTAATTAGTTAAAAAAAAATAAATAACAACTTATTTAGCTTAAATAACTTAAAAAACTAATAAAACTGTTAAAAGTTTTTTTAATAATTTTATTTTTTTTATTAGCTAAAATAAATAATTAAAAAAAGTTAATATTATTTAATTAAAAAATATAACTATAAATAAATAACTTTAAAATAAAAACTATTGCGCTATATAATATTAAAGTATAAACAAATTTATTAGTAAGCAAAAAATTAGCTAAACAAATTAAACAACAATTTAACATATAAATAATTTATTTAAACTAATTAATACTTTTGTTTAATTATTATAAAAAAACTATAAGCTTAATAAAAAAGTATTTAATAGCTGCTGTTTTAAAAACTAGGTGTTTTAAATAATAAATATAGGTTATAAAGTTATAATTAGCATAAATTAGCTTATTAAACATAACTTTTTTTTAAATTATAAAAAGCAACGTTTAATATAGTTTAAAAATTAATTTATATTAGCAAAGTATTTTTTAGCTATTTAAATTTAATTATTAAACAAAGCTAAACGCTAAATTAATTTTAGTGTTTAATAAAATATAAACTAGCAAAATTAGGCTTTAAAAAAAAAGTTAGCTGCTGTTATAATAAGCGTAAAAAAATTAAAAAACCGGACTATAATTTAAAAAATTATAAAACAAGTTAAAAATAACTTAAACTATTAATAATAAGCTAAGCTAGCGCTAAAAATGCTAACTAAACTAATACTTATTAAATTTGTAAAATTATTTAAAAATAAAAAAACTATAAATATAAAAGCAGTTAAGCTTTAAAAAACGTATAATAAAAAACGTATACTGTTTTTTGCAAACAAGAATTTTAAGCATATAGCTTTAGTTTAACGTTTTTTTTTAAAAAAAAAAGCAGACATTTTATTTTTATTATAATTAAAACACAATATAGTTTTTAAACTTAATAAAAAAGTATAAAATAGTAAGCTTTTAAAATATTAAATTTTAATTTAATATTTATTTTAAAAAAAAAAGTAATAAATAAATTGCTAAAAATAAACTTTATTAAAATAGCTATAAAAGTAAACGTAGCGCTAATTTTATTTGTTTTTAAGTTGTATTTATAAAAATAAAGGTTTTATATTAATTATTGCTAGCAAAACTAATACCTAAAAAACAAAATAGTTTTAACTTTAAATTTAAACAGTATTATTTATAAATGCTAAAATATAAAACAATATTTTAAATTTAATATTTTATAGCTTTTTATATTTAACAAAAAGTTTTTTAATAAAAAGTTTTTTTTTTTAGCTTTAAAATAAGTTTAGCTTAATAATAATTTTTTATTAATATTTAATTATAAAAACTATTAAACAAATTTGTTAATATATATGCTAATAATATATTAATATATTTAAAACTAAAAAAAAAGCATTAAAAACAATATTAAAAAATTTTAAGAAATTTTAATTTAACGTTATTATAAAAGTTAAAATCGATATTTAAATCGATTTAACAAAAATTAAAGCTATTATAAACTAAAAGTTTAAAAACTTTAATAAAGTTAAAATAGTTTAATTTTTTTTAAAACTATATAACTTTATTTATATGTTTATTTATTACGTTAACAATATTATTAAACTATTAAACTAATTATTTAAAAAAACGCCCTGTTTAAAAAAAGCTTAAAATAAAAAAACATTTTTAAAACTATAAAGCAATTAGTATGCTAAACATTAATATTAGCATTTTTTTGCTTAAAATAACTTATTTAAATAAAAACAAACGTATTAAAAAACGCTATTAATAAAGTTATTTAGCAGCAATAAAAAAACAAAAAATAAAAGCTTATAAAATATTTTTTTAAAACAATAACTGCATTAAAAAAAGCTTACTTTATATAAAACAAAAAAATGTTAGCTATAATATAAACTTTAAAACATTATTATTTAAAGCTTTTAAAATAAAAAATTTTTATTATTACTAATTATTAAACTTTTTTATATTTTTTAATTAAACGTATGCTTTTAATACATTAAATTTAATAAGCTAACTTTTTAATAAACTTTAATATTATTTTTTAATATAAACTTAAAAAAAAAAAACGTAATAGCTAATGCTTTATTTAAAAAAACAGCTAAGTTATTTATAATAAAAGCATAAAAAACTAAAAAACGCACTTTAATTATAATTAAACTTTAAGCTATAAAAAAACTAATAGCTGTTATAAAAAACAATAAAGTAGCACTTAAAAAAGCTAAATTAATAAAACTAATTAAAAAAGAAAACAAAGCCTAAAAGTTGGGCTATAAAGATTATTAGCTATAAATGTTTAAAACTATTTTAAATAGCACTATTTTTTTGCAAACAGCTTTAATTAAAAAGTTATACTACTTTAAAATTATTATTTATTTAAACTAAAACGAAATAATTAAAACAATTAAATAGAATTTTTATTAGCTTTATTTAAAGCAAAATATTAAAAAATATGTATACAATTGTTATAACTATTAAAAAAACAAAATATTTTAAAACAAAACATTTAAGCTACTGCACCTAATATTAATACTGCAAGTAATATAAAAACAAATAATAATAAATAAAAAAAACATGCTAAAAAATTGCTAAAGCTATAATTATATTTAAGCTTTTATAAACAAATTTAGCTATTTGCTAGCTATACTTTTAAATAAAAAATTTAATATAGCAAAAATAGTAGCAATATAATACTATTATTTTTTATATTAATTTTTTAGCATATTAAACTATTAGCTATTAAATAACGTAAAGCTTTTTATATTAATTTTTATAAAAAAAACTAACAAGTTAACTAAAATAAAATATTATAATAGTAGCGCTTACTACTTTTAAATATAAAAAGTAATTAAGTTTATTAACTAAGAATTTAACTAACAATTACAATTTTATATTAACAAATATTAAAATAACTAAAGCTTTTATTTACTAGCATTAAATTTTGTTTATAACTTATTGTAGCACTTATTATTAAATATAGCTTTTTTAAAAGTAGCTTTAAAAACCGATATATATAACTTACTATTAATAAAACTTTTAAACAAAAAAACTAGTACGCTGCTGCAAAAGCTAGCACTAAAACTAATAAAACAAACATAAAAAGTTTAAAAAATGGCATATATATTAGCAAAAACAGCTTAAAAACAATAAAAATTATAAGCTAATAAAAAGCGCAAACTAGTTAACTTTAAAATAAAAAACAAAATATTTTTTTAAAAAAAAAAGTTTTTTATATAAGAATTAACTATTTAGCTAAATTTATAATTTATAAAACTATTTAAAATTTTAAAAAAACACAGCTATAGCTACATTTTAAACTTATTTTATGCTAACTAACTGCAAAAAGCAAACAATAACTTATTATTACAACAAATTTAAATGCTTTTAAAACCTAAAAATATTAATAAAAAATCTAAATATAAAGTTATCATAATTTAGGTGCACTATTAACTAAACTATTAATCAAAGTGTATTTTTTTTAATTTTGTTTGCTTATATTATTATAATTTATTTAGGTGTGCTCTACATACTACTTTTTGCTTTTATAAGCTTTAGTTTTATATAAAACCTATTATACAAAATATATATTATATTATATTTAACTTTAAGAGATTTTTTAAACATAACAATTTTAAAGCTTTTACTTAAAGGTTATTTATAATATACAACTACTATAGCTTTAAAACAACCGGCTCGCTTTATTTTTTTTATAAAACTTTTATATATAAATTATTTATAAAATAGCAATAAAACATTTTTAAATAATAACAAAAGCTAAAAGCTTTTAAATCTTTTTAATATTAATACAATAAAACTAAAAAAAGCTTTTACTTAATTATTTTAATAGTAAAATATTTAATTAACTATTAAGCTTAATAAACTAAAAAAACAACTAAAGCAAAAAAAGCAGTTTATATTAAATTTATATAAACTGCGTTTTAAAAAAGCATATAAAACAATTATAAAAAAAAAAAAAAAAAAAGGTTTAAAAACTAAAAAATTAAAAAATTTAAAAAACTTTAATAATTTAAACACTTTTTATTAAACTTTTTATTATACTACTTTTTTTAATTAATAGCTTAACTTTAACTATTATATTAAAAATAACTTTTTTAATTTAAAGCTATTTATATTATTATTTTTTTTTTTATTTTTATTTTTTAGCTAAAAAAAGCATTTTTAAAACTAAACTAAACGTAAATCTTATTTACAACATTATTAAAACAAACATAATAATAAGTTTAACAGCAATATAAACTTAAGCAAGCTACTTAAGTTTAAATACTTTTTATTTAAAATAAATTTTATTTATAACAAATAAGTTAAATAAATTTAAAAGCTAAACTTTATATTTATTAACTTAATATATAAGTTTTAACGTTATTTTAAACGTATTTTATATATATATAACAAAATAAATTAAGCTTGCAAAAACTAATACTATAGTTTTGTTTAAAGCTTAAATAGCAAAAACTAGCACTAATATAAACATAATTAAAATATATTTTTTGCATAAATTAAAACCTTTATTTGCTAATTAGCTTTTTTAAAAGTTAATATTAGCAGCAAGTTAAAAACAGCTAAGCAGCTACCTAATTAAAACTTTAAAACTTTTAATTATTATTTTACTTAAATTAAAAACTAAAAAAAAAAGCAAACTAATTTTAAAAAAGCTATACTATATTATTAAAAGCTTTTTATTACGTTTTTAAAAAAAATACTTAGTTATTTTAACTTATTATTTATTAAAAAAATTAATATAATAAATATAGTTATATAACATTAAAAAATAATAAAATTAACTAAAAAAAATTAAAACTAAAAAAATTTTAAGCTGTTTAAATTTTAAACTAACTTTAAACTAAACAAAAGCTTTTAATAATACTAATACTTAAATAAAAAAAATTATTATTGCTAAAGCTAAAAACATATTAATATAATTAAAAAGCGTAATAGCTATTATATTAATAACAATTAAAAAAGTTTTAATTAAAACAGTATAAATAACAAATATAAGCGCTATATTATAAAAAAATCTTTATTAAATAATAACAGCTTTTATTTTTTAATAAAACGCGCTTGTAATAATAACAACCTATATAAAAACTATAAATTAGTTATAAAAATATTAAATGCTTTAATTATAACTAAATAAAGCATATAAGTTATAACTGCTTATAGCTTTAAAAAACTAAAAAACAAAAAATTTAAAAAATTTAAACTATTTATAATTTAAATAAGTATTATTTAAAAAATAATAACAATGTTAACTATATTTAATTTAAATTTTTATTAAAAAGTTATACAAATAATAGTTATAAAAAAAATAAATAAGCTTAATTTTTAAAAATATTAAATTTAAATTTAGTTAATAGCTTTATATTTTAATTTTATAACATTTTTATACTTTTTATAATATTTATACTACATTTTTTAAAAAACTTTTTATTTAAACTTATATTAATTTAAATTTATATACTAAATATAATTGTATTAATTATACTTTTGCTTTTTATTATAAATTAAAAAAAGCTTTTTTTTATATTTATTTTTTATAATATGCTATTAATAACACTTTTTTTATTTATAACGCTTATTAAGTTTTTTATAAATTAATTAATAATTATAAAGTTATTTAAAAATTTTGCTATGTTTATATTGCTATTAATAAAAATAATAAATTTAAAAACAGTTTTATTTTATTATTTTAGTTAACTTTAAAAAATTAAAATATTATATTAAATTTAAGCTTTAATTAATAATATTTTAAACTAGTAACAGCTTTTTAATTTGCAAAAGCTTGTTATAATTAAAACTTTTGTTAAATAATTATTTAATTGTTTAAACTTATATAATTTAAAAAAATAAAGTTATTTTTAACTTAATTAAAACTTAAAAAAGTTTTAGCTAAATTTTATAACTTAGCCAATTTTTTTAATAATAATAAAGCTAGCTTACTTTTTTATTTTAAAAATAATAATTTTATAATAAACTTATAAAATAATGCTATAGTTTTTTATTATTTTATATATTTTTTAGCATAAAATAAGCTAATAGCTTTATAAACTTAGCTTAATAAAATATTAAAAAATAAAAAAATATATAAATTTAAAAGTTTTGCTAACGCTTTAATTTTTTTTATACTTAAAAAAAATAAAAACTTACGCTTATATATTAACTATAAAAAACTTAATAAAGTTATAATAAAAAATTGTTTTACTTTTTTTTTTATTTTAAAAATATTAAATAAGCTGTTTTATATTAAAGTTTTTATTAAAATTAATTT
>MU377425.1:0-16663 GCA_022495195.1 Xylaria digitata
ATTTTAATTATTTTTAAGCTTTATTTATTTATTTTTTTTATTTAAATTACTGCTTTTATTATTTATTATTTTGTTATTATGCTTTTTTGTTATTAGCGCTATTAGATTTGTTAAGCGTGCTAGTATAAGTTTAGCTGTTATAAAAAACTTTTTTATATAACTAGTTTTTTTGTGTATTATTAATATTAAAGCGCTACAGCATATACGTTTTAATTTTAAGCTAGCTTATTTTTAAAAGTTTTATATATATATAAAAAAACAATTTTGTTTTTTTATATTAGTTATAATAAAAGCTATAAATTGTTTTATATTATTTTTTTATATAAATTGCTGCTTATAATTTAGATTTTTTTTATAATGCAATTTAAAGCTGTTTAAATATTAAAGCTTTTTAAATAAAGCAAATATATATTTTAAGCTTGTTATATTAACAATAACAACTTTGTTTTGCTAATTAAAACTAATGTAAATATTAATATTTTTTAAGCAGGTTTAAAAACTTATTGCAAAAAAATTGCGGCCGCTTAATTTTAGCTTTTTTAAAGTTTTTATTATTTTTTTATAGTTTATTAAGCTGCATATAATATAATTAGCAAAATTAAAAATAGCAAAGTGGCTATATTTTTTTTTATTTTATATATTTTTTTTTGTTAACTTAAGTATAATTAAAAATATTATTTGGCTTATAAAGCATATGCAGCTAAATAATGCTGTTTAATATGTTTATTTATTTATTTTATTATTGTTAACGCTATTAATAATTATTATAGTTTTTGTTTTATATTTAAAATTAATTTTTTTAAACTATAAAGTAGCGCATTTAATATTATTAAGCAATTATATTATGTTTTTAGTTTTTAAATATTAGTTATACTATTTAATATTTAACAATAAAACAATTTATTAAAAAAGTTAAAAATTTTATTAAAACTAATATTAGTAATATATTTTAAAACGTTTATAATAATAAATTAAAATATAATAATATATTTAAATTTAATATTAAGTAAAGTTAAGTTTAGTTAATATATAACTTATTAATAAAGCGTAAACATTTTTAAAGTTTAAAACAATAAGTTTGATTTTTATTACGCTAAAATTTTAGGTTTTGCTAGCGTTTTTTAAAACTAATATTTTAAAAGTTTGTTAAAAATTAATTAATTTAGCTTTAAGGTTTTTTTATGCTAAAAACGCTAGCTTTAATAGCTTTAATTTTTATTATTTTTTTTTATAACTTTGTTATTTTTTAAATTTTTTAATAAATATAAAAGCAATAATATTAATAGCTAATACTTATTAATTATATTTATTTAGCTAGCTTTTTTATTTAATTTTATAATATAATTTATTTTAATATATTATTTTTTTTATTATATTTTTTACTTTTTATTTGTTTTTAGCATTTTTTAATGTAAGCATAAATAAAATGTTTAAAGTTTTAGCTGTTTAAAGTTTTAATAACTATATAAAAAATATGTTATAAATTTAACTATATTAATATAAAAATGCTAAGTAATATGTTTATAATTTAACCGTTTTTAAGATTTTAAAAGGTTTAATAAACTTAAAAGCTAATTTGCAATTTTAAAATTTAAAGTTTTAAGTTAATAAAGCTACTAATTTTTTAGTACAAAAACTTTTAAAAATATGTTTAGCGTTATAGTTCTTTATATATTTTTTAATTATATTGCGTTATTAATTTGTTAATTTGTTGTAAATAGTTTTTAATTTGTATAGCTAGTTTTATATTAATAAAATATTAAAAGTAGCTTTTTATAATTTGGTTTATTTTTTTGGTTTAGCTATTAGTTTAAAAATAAAACGTAATTAAAAGTTTTTTTTTAATTTTAAAGTAGTAGCATAAATTTAATTAAAACTAATTAATAAAAACAGAATTTTTATTAAAAATTATATTTGTAAAAGCTTTAAAATAACATTTTATTTTTTTATAAAATAAAACTATTAGTTAAGTAGTAATAATAGTAGTGTTAATAAAAAATAAGTGTATAAATTTAATAAATCGGTTAATTATTATAAGTATTATGTTAACAATAATTTTATAATAAAGTTTATAAATAGTTTTTTTATAAAGCTAATAAGTATTAAAAAAGCATTTAAAGCATTATATTTTTAGTAATATTTTGTTTTAAATTTAAAACAAATAGTATACTGTTACACATAAGCATATGTTGCACTACAAGCACATGTTGCACTTTTCTTGGCGTACCCTGTACGCTAATTTTTTATGCAAAGCTATTTACTTCACTTTTTAATAACTTCTTTAATTTAAAAGCTATAATAAAATAAATTATATTATTAAATTCGCAATTAAATAAAAAATCTAAAAATATTTTTTTTTATTTTCTAACTATTTTATTTAAAGCGCTATTAAAAACTACGCTAAAATAATCTTTGCAAATTTGTTTTTTAAAGCTATACGCCTAAATAAAATAGTTAAAAAATAAAAAAAAATATCTTTAAATTCTTTATTTAATTACGAATCTAATAATATAATTTATTTTATTATAGCTTTTAAATTAAAAAAGTTATTAAAAAGTAGAATAAGTAGCTTTGCATAAAAAATTAGCGTACAAAGTACGCTAAAAAAAGTGCGACATATGTTTGTATGCAACATGTGCTTGTATATAACGTTATTTAGTTATATAATTACAAATATTTGCTTTTATAATTTGCTAATAAAACTTTTGCTATAATAGTTTTAATATATAATTTTAATTAAAATGTTTAGCTATAAAATTATTATAATATAGCTTAATAAGCTAAAAATAAATTAATTTTTAAAAAAAAATGTAAGCTTTGCTTTTATATTATAATAAAGATTTTTTAATAAACTATTAAAGTTTTATAAACTGTTTATTTAAAAGTTGTTTATATAGCTAACAATATTTAAATTTTTTTTTTAAATTTAAAAAATTAAGTTTTATAAACTTTATTAAATTTTTAAGTTTTAAAAGTTTTTATTATTTATAGTTATATATACACAGTAACATATAACTGTTTATATAAAAATAATACGTTTTATAACCAATTTAATAGCAAAAATTTTTTTTGCAAAAGTTTTAAAAATATAGTTTTTTATTTTAGCATTAGCTACTTTAATTTTTCGTTTTAATAAAAAAAATAAATTAGCATTTTAAGCTTTATAAACTATATAATTAAAACAATATAAAAACATATTAGCTTTATTTTGCTTGCTTTTTTTATATTTAATAATAAAATTAAAAAAAGCTAAATATATATATTATTAAGTTTATTTATTATTTAATTTAAACGTTTTTATAAAAGCTTGCAAATTAGTATAATTAATTAAAATTTTAACAAATAATTTATTTTTTTATAAATAATACTGCTAATGCTTAAAACATTTTATAATAGCAAATATTTTTTAATTAAAAACATTATATTTTGTTTTTATATTGTTAAACATATAAAAATAAAATAAAACAAGTTATTACTATTTTTAATTATTTTTTTATAATAATATTTTTGCTAGCGCTACTTTAAAAAAATCGGTTTTTATTAATATTTGCTTTTTAAAATCAAAATATATAAAAAAAATAGCTTTTTTAAATAAGTTTTTTTAGCTTATTAAAAGCTGTATATATTAAATTATTTAATAAAATTTAACTTTTTTTTGTTTTAGTTACGCTTTTTTTTAAATACTTAATTAATAAAACTATAACTTAAAAATATTTTTTAATAAAGCGGCAATAAAAGTTATAAAACTTTAAAAATTGTTATAACTTATAATAAAAATAAAAAAGTAGCTAGTTTTAAATAATATTAATATAACTAAAATTTATTTTAATATTTTTATTAAATATAACATATTTTAAAAAGTTAAGTTTTTTTTAATAAAACTAGTATTTAAAAAGTTTAGCATATAATTTTGCTTTTTATAGTTTTTAAATAACGTTTTATATATGTTTTATATAAAACTTTTTGTTTATTAAAAATATAAATATATTATTTATATATACAAAATAAAAAATATTTAAAATATTATTAAATATTTTTTATATATAATTTTAAAAAATAATAAAAGTATTATATAAACTTATAAATATAACAAAAAATTTGTAATAATTATATTTAATATAAAAAGCTATTTTTTATTTATTTTTTTTTTTAACTTATATATAATAATAAACGTTTTTAAAGTTAATTTTAATAAAAACTTTAATATAAAACAGCTTATTTAACATTTTTAAAATAAAAAAAAAATAAAGCAATTTTTTATTATAACTTTATTAAGTTTTTTATAATTAATATATAAATATAAGCTTTTATTTTTTTTAAATATAAAAAAAATTAAAAAGTTAGTAAAGCTTTTAAATTTGTATATTTTTTTACTTTTTAATATTTTATTAAGCTAAGTTTATAAAGCTGTTAGCTTATTTTGTGCTAAAAAATATATAAAATAATAAAGCATTATAGCATTATTTTATAAGTTTATTGCAAAATTATTGCGTTTAAAATAAAAAAGTAAGCTAGCTTTATTATTATTAAAAAAATTAGCTAAATTATAAAATTTAGTTAAAAATAATTTTATTTTTTTAAGCTATATAAGTTTAAACAATTAAATAATTACTTAATAAAACTTTTAATTATAACAAGCTTTTGCAAATTAAAAAGCTGTTATTAATTTAAAATGTTTTAACTATAGTTTAAAATACTATTAATTAAAGCCTAAATTTAATATAATATTTTAATTTTTTAAAATTAACTAAAATAATAAAACAAAACTGCTTTTAAATTTATTATTTTTGTTAATAACAATATAAGCGCAGCAAAATTTTTAAATAACTTTGTAGCTATTAGTTAATTTATAAAGAATTTAATAAGCGTTATAAATAAAAAAAATATTGTTAACAACATGTTATAAAAAATAAATACAAAAAAAAGCTTTTTTTAATTTATAATAAAAAGCAAAAGTGTAGCTAACACAATTATATTTAGTATATAAATTTAAATTAACATAAATTTAAATAAAAGGTTTTTTAAAAAATGTAGTATAAATATTATAAAAAGTATAAAAACGTTGCAAAGTTAAAATATAAAGCTATTAACTAAATTTAGATTTAACATTTTTAAAAATTAAGCTTATTTATTTTTTTTTTAGCTATTATTTATATAGCTTTTTAATAAAAACTTAAATTAAATATAATTAGCATTATTATTGTTTTAAAACAATATTTATTTAAATTATAAATAGTTTAAATTTTTTAAATTTTTTATTTTTTAGCTTTTTAAGGTTATAAACAATTATAATTAAAGCATTTTATACTTTTTATAGCTAATTTATAATTTTTATACAAATTGTTATTATTGCAGGCGCGTTTTGCTAAAAAATAAAAGCTGTTATTATTTAATAAAGATTTTTTTATAATATAGCGCTTATGCTTGTTGTTAATGCTGTTTTAATTAAAACTTTTTTAATTATTATTAATATAATAGTTATTACGCTTTTTAATTATATTAATATGTTTTTAGCTTTAATAATAGTAATTTTTTTTATTTAGATATTAGTATTATTAAAAGTTTTTGTTTAATTTAAAGTTAATTTAAAATTTAAACTGTTTAAAATTTTTTTAGTTTTAATTTTTTTTAGTTAGTTTTATTATTTTTTAATATTATATAGCTATATTTATTATATTAATTTTTTTAGTAAGTAATAAATTAAAATAACTAAATATTTTATTTTAAAGCGTAATAAAAAGCTTTTAATAATATAGCATAGCTTTTTTAAAATTAATTTGTTTGCTTTTTTGGTTTTTAATTTAAATAAAATAATAGTTAAAAATCTTAAAGTTTTAATTAAGTAGTTGCTTAATTATTTTTAACTTGCTGCTAATATTAGCTTTTAAAAAAGCTAATTAGCAAATAAAAATTTTAGTTTATATAAAAAAAATATTTTAATTATGTTTATATTAATGCTAGTTTTTATTGTTTAAACTTTAAATAAAGCTATAGTATTAGTTTTTATAAGCTTAGTTTATTTTGCTATATATATATAAAATACGTTTAAAATAACGTTAAAACTTGTATATTAAACTAATAAACATAAAGTTTAGCTTTTAAATTTATTTAACTTATTTATTATAAATAAAATTTATTTTAAATAAAAAGTATTTAAACTTAAATAGCTTGCTTAAGTTTATATTATTATTAAACTTATTATTATATTTGTTTTAATAACGTTGTAAATAAAATTTACGTTTGGCTTAGTTTTAAAAATGCTTTTTTTAGCTAAAAAATAAAAATAATAAAAAAAATAATAATATAAATAGCTTTAAATTAAAAAGATTATTTTTAATATAATAATTAAAGTTAAGCTATTAATTAAAAAAAGTAGTATAATAAAAGGTTTAATAAAAAGTGTTTAAATTGTTAAAGTTTTTTAAATTTTTCGATTTTTTAATTTTTAAGACTTTTTTTTTTTTTTTTTTTTATAATTGTTTTATATGCCTTTTTAAAACGCAGTTTATACAAATTTAATATAAACTGCTTTTTTTATTTTAATTGTTTTTTTAGTTTGTTAAGCTTAGCAATTAATTAAACATTTTGCTATTAAAATAGTTAAATAAAAACTTTTTTTAGTTTTATTATATTAATATTAAAAAAATTTAAAAACTTTTAGCTTTTATTATTATTTAAGAATGTTTTATTGCTATTTTATAAATAACCTGTATATAAAAGTTTTATAAAAAAAATAAAGCAAACTAGTTGTTTTAAAGCTATAGTAGTTATATATTGTAAATAACTTTTAAATAAAAGCTTTAAAATTGTTACGTTTGAAAAGTTTTTCGAAGTTAGGTATAATATATATATATTTTATATAATAGGTTTTATATAAGATTAAAGCTTGTAAAAGCAAAAAAAATGTGCAGAGCACACTTAAATAAATTATAGTAATATAGGCAAACAAAATTAAAGAAAGCATACTTTAATTAATGGTTTAGTTAGTAGTGCACCTAAATTATAATATAAAATAAATAAAGCATTTTAATATATATATTACGTTGTTATTAATAAACAAATATTATTTGTTAATGTTAAACTAATATAAAAGTTATATTTTAGCTAAATTTAAACAATATTATAAAAAACATAATATTATAATTATTTTTTTGCTTTTGCATTTGTTTTATTTAATTTAGCTACTTAATATTAAAGTTTATAATATATTAAAAAAAGCGTAACGTACCGGACGGGCAAATGGTATACCTTTATTTCCCATACAAACTCGTTTTATGCATCTCAGCAAATATTAGGGCTAAGGTTTAATTACTACTATTAAATTTGTAATTAAATAAGGAATTTAAAAATAATTTTTTTAATTTTACTACTATTTTTATTTAAAGTGCTATTAAAAACCACGCTAAAATTTAGCGTAGTTTTCTATTTAGGTATAAAAAAAATAGTAGTAAAATTAAAAAAAATATTTTTAAATTCCTTATTTAATTACAAATTTAATAGTAGTAATTATTAAACCCTAGCCTTAATATTTGCTAAAATGCATAAGACGAGTTTGTATGGGAAATAAAGGTGTACCACTTGCCCGTTTGTACCACTTGCTTATCCGGTACGTTAGTTTAAAAAAAAACTAAACTATTTTAATTTTATTAAAATTTTTAAATTTTTGTTTTATAATAACTTTAATTTTTGTTAAATTAATTTAAATACTAATTTTAGTTTTTATAACAACGTTTAAATAATTTATTATAGTCACGGCTAACAACGGTTAACACCTAGTGACACTGGCACTTACACATAACACATTCCGCGCGGCGCGGCGTTTGTAAATAGCTTTTTTCTTTTTCTTTAAGTGTAGATTTTCTTTGAATACAATGATTTCCGGAGCCTAGTTTTCGCAATAATTGCCAATTGTAACAATTATAATAATATTAAATTAGAACTTTTTAATATTTTTTTATAATTAGATTTTATATAAATAATAAATAACTTTTTTATATTGTGTTTAAAACTTTTTTTTTAGCTTTAAATATATTAATATATTATTAGTATACATATTAATAAATTTGTTTAATAGTTTTTATAATTAAATATTAATAAAAAATTGTTATTAAACTAGGTTTATTTTAAAATTAAAAAAAAAATTTTTTTATTAGATATAAAAAGTTATAAAATATTAAAAGTTAATTAATATAACGCATTTTTTATTTAAATTAGCTATTTTTTTAAACTTTTATATACGCATTTAAAAATAATTTAATAATAATACGTATAATTAATTTAAACTATTTAAAATTTAATTTGTTAAACGTTTTTATACTGTTTTAACAAGTTTGCATATTATAGCTAAGTTTACTGCAAGCTTTATAACGTTAAGCGTATGTTTTTTTTTTTTTTTGTATAACAATTATTTTAACAGTTTTTACAATTTTTTTGTTTAACTATGTTTTTAAAAGCTTATAAATTTTTTATTTTGTAATTAATTTTATTTTGTATAACAATATTAGCTAAGCTAATAATTTGCTTTATAAAAAGTTATAATTTTTTTTTTTTAAATAACATAAAACAATATATAATATTAATTATATTATATATAATTTAGCTTATATTTTTAATATTATATAATTTTTAATTTAATATATTAAAATAAAAATTAGGTTTTAATAAAATTGTTTAAAATTATAAACTATTAGCAAGCAAATAAAGTTAAAAATAAAAGCTTAATTTAAAAAGTAACTAAATAATAATTTAGCTAGTTAATAATATATTTTAAGTTGTATAGCTTTAATTTTGCTTTTTTAAAACTTTTTTATATGTTATTTAAAGTTATAAACTTAAAAAACGCATAAAAAAACAGGTTAAAAAAATCTTTTTTTTAATATAAATAATATAACGCATCTTTTAATTGACCAGATCACCTAATTAACCGGATTAGTTTTAAATTCCGTACTATTTTAAATTTATTATATTAATCTTTTAATAACTTTTTAAAGAAAAATCGTAAAAATAAGATAAAAACACTATTAAATTCAAAATTAAATAAGAAAAATTATTATATAAACATTTTAAAATTAGCCCTACTATTTAGCTTATAAAGTTAAAAAGAATCCTGTATACTACTTTATATATAAAAATCAGTACTTTTTGGCATATAAATAACTTTGTTAATATTATAGCTATAATATAATAAATAGTACTATTTGAATTGTAACTAAAAAACAAATCTAGTAGTATTTTTATTTATTTTATAACTATTTTATTAAGCGAGTTATTAAGCAATACGCTAAATAAGCGCTAAGCAGGGATTATTTTAGCGCTTACTTTAGCGTATTGCTTAATAACTAATTAACAAAAATAGCTGAAAAACTATACTTTATAAATTTGAAATCTACGTTTAGTTACAAATTTAATAGTATATTTTATTAGTTTATAAAGTAAAAACTAGTAAAGTTATTAAATTATTACGTGATAACGCACGGACGATATTTGTATGGCAAAAAAAGTGATCCGGTCAATTGGGTGATCCGGTTAATTGGGGGATGCGTTATGCTTATATTAAATGCTTAATTTGTTTATTATACAACTGTTTTAAAAACCTAAAACATTTAATATTTAAAAGCTAAAGCTTATAAAAAAAAAATAAAAAAGCATACAAAAAATTATAATTTTATTATTTTTACAATATTGTTTAAAATTAATGAAATAATAGCTTTTATACTTATTAAAAATAAATAAACAATAAATTTTTTTTATACAACTTTTTATATATAAATTAAAATGTTTAATTTAATTTACGTTTTATTTGTTTATTTTTTAACTATTTTTTATAGTTTTAACTTTTTAATTGTTAAATAAATTAATATTTTTATATTAAAATAATAAATAGTTTTGTTTTACTAAAATAATATAAAATAAAATAATTTATATTATTTAATTATATAGCTTTTAGTTTTTATATATGTTTAAATATAGTTATAATAAAATCGGCTGTAATTTTATTTATTATAAATTTTGTTTTGTTAAAATTATAAATATTTTTTTTATAAATATTGTTTTTAGTTATTATTTTTTATACAAATATAAATTAAACGCAATATTTAATTAAATTTTTGTTTAAAACTTTTTAATAATTAATTTTTTAATTAAAACGTATTTAAAGCTTTAGTTGTTTTTATATAAAATTAAATGTTTAATTTTTTTTTATAAAGCGTTTTTTATATAGTTTTAACAACTAGTTAACTATATTTTTAATATTATTGTGTTTAAATAAAAACGATTGCGCAATAAAGTTAATAATATATTATATAATTAAATTTTTTTTAAATTCGGTTAATTTAAACTTTAACAAACGCATTTTGTTATTTAAATTAAAACTGCGTTTTTAATTAATAAAAGTTGTATAAAAAACATTATAAAGCTTAATAACACATTTAAAAAATAAACAAAAGTTGTTTTAATAAGCTTAAAAAGCTAGCTATAAATTAGCTTTAGTTTAAAAGTTAACTATTATTATTAGTTAAAAAAAAAAAAAAATATTGCATATAAAAGTTTAAAAAAGTAGCTAATTTAATTAGGTAGTTAATCCAAGTAAAAAATGCGTTATATAACTAATAAAAAGCCTTAATAATGTTAAATTTAAAATATTGTTTTATATTTTAATAGTTATAAATAATATTGTTTAAATTTAAAGCTAAAACTATTTTATTTTTTAAGTATTAGTTTTATTAGCAGTAATTAATATAAAACTTTTACTTTTATAAATATAGCTTAAAAATAAATAAAACTATTATTATATTTATTTTTATAGCTAGTTTAATAAAGTTTATTTTTAATAGTTAATTTATTATTTTTTTTTTAAAAAATAAATATTAAATTAAAGTTTAATATTTTAAAAGCTTACTGTTTTATATTTTTTTATTAAATTTAAAAACTATATTGTATTTTAATTATAATAAAAACAAAATGTTTGCTTTTTTTTTTTTAAGAAAAAAAACTTTTTAAATATATTAATAATTTTAAAAAAAAACATTAAACTAAAGCTATATATTTAAAATTTTTGTTTATAAAAAACAGTATATGTTTTTTATTATACATTTTTTAAAGCTTAACTACTTTTATATTTATAGTTTTTTTATTTTTAAATAATTTTTTAATTTTTTAAATTATAGCTTAGTTTTTTTTTTTTTTGCGTTTATAATAATAGCAGCTAACTTTTTTTTTTAAAGCTTAATTTTACTAGTTTGCGTTTTACTAAACGTTAAAATTAATTTAACGTTTAGTTTTATTTAATAGCTAAATTTAAATAGCTAAAAAATATTTTGTTAATATAAATTAATTTTTAAGCTATATTAAGCGTTACTTTTTATAATTTAAAAAAAAGTTATGTTTAACAAGCTAATTTATATTAATTATAACTTTATAACTTATATTTATTATTTAAAATATTTAATTTTTAAAACAGCAGTTATTAATTTTTAAAATAATTATTTAATACTTTTTTATTAAGTTTACAAGTTTTTTATAATAGTTAAATAAAAATGTTAGTTAATTTAAATAAGTTATTTATATATTAAATTATTGCTTAATTTGTTTAGCTAATTTTTTATTTATTAATAAATTTATTTATACTTTAATATTATACAGTATAATAGTTTTTATTTTAAAGTTATTTATTTATAATTATTTTTTTTAATTAAATAATATTAACTTTTTTAGCTATTTATTTTAGTTAATAAAAAAAGTAAAACTATTAAAAAAACTTTTAACAGTTTTATTAGTTTTTTAAATTATTTAAACTAAATAAGTTGTTATTTGCTTTTTTTTTAGTTAGCTAAACTTTGTTTATATTTGTTTGCTTTTTAAAATAGTTAATTACTTTATATTTTAGTTTATTATATTTAATACATATATTGTTATTTTAATAAAGTTAGGTTTATTAAAAACTTGTTACAAAGTTTTTGTAATTAAGTTGTTAGCTTTAACTTTAATTTTGCAGTTAGCGCTAATTTTTTAACGTTATTAAAAAATATATTTATAATTAAATTTAGCTTTAACTATTTTATTATAAAAATGTTTATAAGTTATATTTAAATTAATACTAGCTTTAAAAATTTTATTGCTTAAGTTTATATTAATATAACTTTAAAAAATTTAAAGCTATTTGCTTTTAAATAATTTAAACTTTTAAACAAAGCTGTTAAACTAAAAAATAAATTAATAAATATTACTATTTTTATTAAGCTTAAAACAAAAAGTTATTAATTTTTTATAAGTTAAAACAGTTTAATTTAAATTATAATAAATTAATTTAACAAGTTTGTTAAATAAACGTTTAATAAAACAAAATTAAGTTTTAATAAATTTTTTAACTTTTTTTTAATAAAAACATTATATAATATATATAGTTTTGCTTAATATAAAAAATAATAAAATTTTTTTTTAACTTGTTAACTAGGTTTTTAAACTAATTATTAAAAAAGTTTTTATTGTTTACAAACTTATTTAAGTTTACTTTTTAAGTTTTTGCTTTTTTTTTATAGTTTTTATTAGCTATGTTAATTAAATAGCTAATAAGTTTAAACTTTTTTATGCAGCTATATTTATAAATTTAAAGTTAATGCTATTAAAAGCGTTGTTTTTAATACTTTTATACTATTGTTTATTTAATAAAAACATATTAGCTTAATATTAAATTTAAGCTTATAACTATTTAATTAGCTAATAAAAACGCTAAATTTTATTTTAATTATTTTTAACTATAGTTTTTAACATAAATATTATTTTTTTTTTTAAGTTTAAAAGCGTTTAAAAAAGCTTATGTTTTTTATTTTTGATTTTTTTAATTAACTAAATTAATATATTAATAATTAAATTTTTTAATAGCAAAATTTTTAGCGTTATATATAATTACAATTTTACAAAATTTTTTAAGTTTATAATAAATATTAAAAAAGTTTTTTAAAATAGCATAACGCATCCTATAAGCTAGTTTTGCACACAAGCAAGTTTCGCACTTTAGCTTGGCGTACCTTGTAGGCTACTTTATATGCAGAGGTACTTACTCCACATTATTATAACTTCGCAAAAAAAGGTTGTACAATAAAATAATTAGCACTATTAAATTCGTAATAAAATAACAAATCTAATAGTATTTTCTTTTATTTTCTAAATATTTTATTTAAAGCGTTATTAAAAACTACGTTAAAATAATCCCTGCAAATTTGTTTTTTAAAGCTATACGCCCAAATAAAATAGCTACAAAATAAAAGAAAATACTATTAAATTCATTATTTTATTACAAATCTAATAGTACTAATTATTTTATTGTACAACCCTTTTTCGCAAAGTTATAATAAAGTAGAGTAAGTACCCCTGCATATAAAGTAGCTTACAGGGTACGCTAAAAAAAGTGCGAAACTTGCTTGTGTGCAAAACTAGCTTGTGGGATGCGTTATAGTTATATTAAATAATTATATTTGTTTTTAATAATTGTGTACTAACTTAAAAAAAAAAAAGTAATATTTTTATATTTTGTATACTATAGCAAAAAATAAAGTTTTGTATTTAATAAACGCTTGTTAACAAAAATAAAAAAGCTTAAAATAGTGTTACAATTGTATAAAATGTTTTATAATATTATATTAATGTTATAAACTCAAATTTTAAGCTAAAAAAAAAAACAGCAAAGCTTACAGTTTTTTAAAATTAAATATAATATAATTACGACTTTATAAGTTGTAGCCCGTGCGTTTTTTATTAATATAATAGTTTAATAATAGTTTATGCGTTATATTTATAGCTATATTAATTGTAGCTAAAAAGCTTTGCAAAGTAAAGCCTTTTTAGCTAACTATGTTATTTATACTAAATAAATAATTATGTTTATAATACTTAAAATTTAAATGTTTATATAATAACTATTAGCTTTTTATTATAAATTTAACAATAATTAACTATTTATAACTAGTTTTACAAAACTTTTATTAATATAAACTTTAGCTTTTAAAAGCTTTTAGTTGTTTATATTAATTATATAAAATAAAATATTAAATTAAACGCTTTTTATATAACGCATTTTACAAGCTAGTTTTATATACAAGCAAGTTTTGCACTTTGGCTTAGCGTACTTTATAACATATAAACTACTACTAAACTGTTATATTAATAAAAACGCACAGGCTACAACCCACAAGTAATAATTGTATTATATTTAATTCCAAAAAATTATAAGCTTTGCTATTCTTTTTTTTTTTTTTTTTTAGCTTAAAATTTTAGTTTATAACATTAATACAATATTATAAAGCATTTTATATAACTATAGCACTATTTTAAGCTTTTTTATTATTATTATTAAACGTTTATTAAATATAACATATTATATAAATAAACAGTTTTTATAAATTAAACGGTTTAGTTTTTATACTTTTGTACGCACTATTTTTTATCATTATTTTTATTATTATTAATAATAGCGTATACTGCAAAAAAAACAGATTTGTAGCTTATATTACAAGCTTTTTAAAATTATTTTATTTTATTTTTTATTTTTACAACAAAAATTTATAACGTTTTTTATACAACGTTAAGCTGTTAATAATATAATTGCAAGCTAAAACAAAATTTATTTTTTTTTATATAAAAATTAACTAATTTTAAAAAAAATACTATTATATAATATATAATTAATTTAAATTTGCAATTGTTTTTTTTTTAGTTAAGCAGCGTTAACTAGGTTTTAAATTTTGTATAACAATAATTAAGTTTTTAAACGTATTTTAATTAAAAAATCGATTATTAACAAGTTTTTTACAAAAATATTTATAACTTTAATAAAACTAGCTTTATTATAAGCAAACTATTGTTTAAAATAATTATTATAACGTTTAATTAATATAAAAAACTAAAATTTAGCTAGCAAAACAATTATAATTAGTTAAATATATTTTAAAATATTAATTTGTATAAATATATAGTTTTATTATATATTATTTTAATAAACAAAACTTATTTATTGTTTTAATATATAAATAACTAATTATTTAGCAATTAAAAAATTGCAACTATTAAAAACAGCTAAATAATAAACAAACAAAGTTTAAATTAAATTAAATATTTTAATAAATATATAACTAATTATATAATAAATAATTACTGCTTATTAATTTTTAATAGCTATAAAAGCTATTATTTTATAAAATTTAAACTATATTATAAAAACTATAATATTATTATATTTTATATATTTATTTATTTGTTATATTAACTTTAGCTTTTTAATATTAATTGTTTTAGCTTATTAAAACGCATATATAATAAAAAAATTATTAATTTAATTTAAGCTTATATTATTTATATTGCAAAAAAAAAATTTTTTTTTACATTTTATAAAGTATATAAAGCTTTTATAACCGAATTAAACATTTAAGCAAGCTTTAAAAAAATTAAACTTGTTTTATATAACTTAAATTATATAATTTTATAACTAAAAATTAAATTGCTAACGAAAATATTTTTATAGTTATTAAACAAACTTTTGCTTGTTTAATATTTAAAAACTTTTTAAAACGTAATAAAAACGTAATTACAAACTTAATATATATAAAAAAAAGTTATATAACATTAAAATAGTTTGTTAACTAATATTTTGTTTATAATTAACTAAATTATAAAAAATATAACACTGTTTATATATTAAGCTGCATTATTAAAAAAAAAAAATTGCAACATTATAAAAAGCAAATAAAATATTTAGCTAACATTGTTATATATAAAAAAAACGTATATAAAAAAATAGATTATTTATTATATAAAAAAAACAAGATTTTAAGACTAAGCAGGCTGTTAAAAACCAAATAACGAAAAAAATGCAAGCAAATAATTGTTGTATAAAAAAAAAAGCAGTGCGCTAACAGCGTTATAAAACATATAGCAAGCTTAAGCATAATGCGCATACTTATTAAAACAATATAAAATTATTTAATAAAAATAATTTTAATTAGTTTTAATTAATTTTTTATATTGTAATTAAATTATTTAAATTATATATATATAAAAATGTAAAAACTAAACTGTTTAATTTATATAAACCATTTACTTGTATAACACGTTAAAACTTTATTTTTTTTTATAATAAACAAAACATAAAAATATTACTTTTTTTTTTAATTAGTACGCAATTATTAAAAACAAATATAATTATTTAATATAATTATATATTACTTTAAAAAAATTTATAAAACTATAATTATATATAGCGCTAAAAAGTATGCTATTAAAAAAATTAATTATTAACATATTAATTTAGTTAATTAAAAAAACAAAAAACAAAAAACAAAAGCTTTTTTAAACGCTTTTAAACTTAAAAAAAAACAAATAATATTTATATTAAAAACTATAGCTAAAAATAATTAAAACAAAATTTAGCGTTTTTATTAGTTAATTAAATAGTTATAAACTTAAATTTAATATTAAGTTAACATTACTTATAAATTAATAACGCATTATAAATTAATAACATACTTTTTATTAACCTTTTATTTTTTTACTTTATTTATATATTATTTTATAACAATATAATAACGCATCCCCCAATTGACTTGGCCACCCCATTGAATGGGCCACCCCCCTGCTACGTACCACTACATAATATTATATATAAACCTTTAAA
>MU377427.1:0-16630 GCA_022495195.1 Xylaria digitata
ATATATAATATTATATAATAAAAAATATATAATTAATTATAATAATATATTTTTTAATATTATTTATATAATATAATTATAATATATTTTATAAACTAGTTTTATATATAAATAAGTTTTATATTTTAATTTAACATATTTTATTATAACTTTATAAAAAAAAGTTATATAATAAAATAATTAATACTATTTAATTTATTATTTTATTATATAACCTTTTTTTATAAAGTTATAATAAAATAAAGTAAATACCTTTATATATAAAATAGCTTATAAAGTACGCTAAGCTAAAATATAAAACTTGCTTATATATAAAACTAACTTATAAAATATATTATATAACATAAATAATAAAATAACTAGAAAATCTAAAAAAAAAAATAGTATTAGATTTATATTTTTATTAGCTTTTTAAAAATAGTCTTCTTTTTTTCATATAACAAATATTTGCAGAGTTAGGTGTTAATCAACCTTACCCCCTCTTTTGTTTTTTAAATGGTTTGTGCACACTTACCCTAAAAATCAAATTAACCTTAAGTTGCCAGTTAATAAAACCTTTTTCCACTTTTTTTTTATTTTGTTTACGTTTTTGTTTATGTTACTATTTTCTTTTTTTTAGCCGGGCCGCCTGGCATTTTTATATTTTACTTCTCTTAATAAAATTAGGTTTTTAACAGGCCGCTTTATATTTTTACTATATTTTACCACGTTAAACACTTTTGTTTTTAACAACGTATGCTAAGCTTTAAAAAAAAAAGGAAAAGTTTATTATAACGCAGTAAATATAATAAGGTTAAAGGGTTAAATCGTTAAAGGTGAAAATAAGTTATAAATAACATAAACTTAATAGAAATATAAAACGGCGTAAAATATATGCAACTTTAGTAAAACTAAACTAATGATAAATAATATAAAAAAAATAATCTGTAGTTTTTATGCTTTAAAAATGGAATATTTATATTTTAAGATATTTCATTTCTTATACCTATTTAAATGAAATTATTTGCTAAAACTAAGAGATCTTAATTTTAATAACTACTTTATAAATTAATACGCTTTTAAATATTTTTATTTTTATGCTTTAAAAATAGAATATTTATATTATAAAATATTTTATTTTTTATAGCTGCTTAAATAAATAATAAAGGCCAACCTTATGTTATTATATTTAGCTTAAACTAGAGATTATAACCTTAGCTTTTTAACATTTTATATACTAACTTTATAATAACTTAATTACAAATCCTATAGTAATTAAAAACCAGAACTACTTTTAAAGCCGCTTACTGCAGCAAAAATCTTTATTAACGCTATTAACTAGGCCGTTTGTATCTACATTTTTAATAAAACTATTTAATATACTTTTTTTTTTATTAGCTATTTTTAAGTTTTTGCTATTTTTATTAACACCTTTGGCTATAGCTGTGTTTTTATTATTTTTATTAACATTTTTAGCTGTAGCATTGTTTTTTTTTGCTAAATTAGTAGCTAAGTCGTTATTATTAACTAAATTGTTACTGTTAGCTAAAACGTTATTATTAGCCAAATTATTATTAATAGTTTTTAATTGTTTAATAAAATTGTAATTAGTAAGTGCTATATAATTTGTTAACTAAGCGTAATGCCTGTTTTGCAGCTAATTTTTATATTGAGCTTGCCGGGCAGCTAGCTTCCGATTTATATTAATTTGCTTGTTTAGCCAACTTAGTAATCTTTAGCGCTTATTACTTTTAAGCGAAGCTGTTGTAATAAACGTAAATTGGTCGTAATTGTTTAAAAGATTTTTAACTATGTTATTTGTAGCAAATATAAACTGCGCAAGCATAAACAAATTAATATTAGATATTTAGCTAAAAATCTTTTTAGCTGCAGCTTTATATTTAACGCTACTTGCATTAAAAAACATATTTAATGTTTTAACCCAACTTAAAAAAACAGAGCACTAATATTACCTAAAAGAAGCATGCTAGGCCAATTATATATATAAGTTAATGTCTATGCTAAATATAACTTTTAGCTGCTAAGCAAACTATAATCGCTTATATGCTGTTATTTTTATAATTTTATTACTTTTAAAATATAATTTTAAAGCTTGACTAATATTGTTATTATTAAAAGTGCTTCTTATTGCAATAATATGTTAATTTATGCAGTATTTTTAATTATAGCTACTTGCAAAAAGGATAGTAGTGCATAATTGGACCAAATTTAGCAGAAACTTAATAATATAGCTTTAAATAAACAGCACTTGGTTATAAAATACTAAGAAATCGATTATGTTAATATTAACTATTATAACATAAGCTAACGCGCTATTTGTACAAAATGCAGCTATTGCTTTAGCTTGCTTTATAGCCTAGTGGTCGGTTAAAATATTATAAACTTTAAATCTGGCCAGATTAAGAATATAAGCTATACGCTTAAGAACATATAATTAGTAACTAGATAAAGATTATAATAAAAAGTAAAAAATAAAATATTTATAAATATAAAATATTTTATTTTTTAAGGCAGTAAGGGTAGCTATATAGGTACTGTATACGCTTTAAAAAATAAAATATTTATAAATTTAAAATATTTTATTTTTAATGCATTAGAAAATAAAAAAACATGCTATTTATTGTTGGACTAGAGCTAACTATGTTATAATAACAGTTTGGACCAACTTATTTTTATTTTTTTGCAAACTTAGCATAAACTGAAGTAAAAAAGTTAAAACGGAAAATTTAGCAGTTAAAAAGTGTAAAAAGCTGAATTAGCAAACTGGCGATATTAACTGCTGGTTTTAACAAAGTGTATTAAACATAAAGAACGTTTTGCAATTAATAGCGTTAGCAAAAAGCTTACAATATATTAACGTTATATTAAAAATGTTGGCGTGGTTTACAATGTTAGCAATGCTATTAGTAAGCGTAAAAAACTTAATAAAATCTATGTTAACTAAAACCGCTTTAAAAATATTAGCGGTTTTTGAATTATATTTAAGCTTATTGTTAATTTCGATAGTATTTCTTTTTATTTTTATAAAGTAATTTTTAATAAACATTTTAAACTACGTTTTAAATTGTTTTTGTTTTTATAATAAAAATAAAAGCGTTAGCTAAGCTATTGTTAATTTGCTTGTTTTTTTACTTATAATATTAGCAATAATGTTAATAAAGTTTAAAGCTTTAATTGCTTGCTTATATAAATTATAACGCGTGTTTATTAATATTATAGCATGTTTAGCTTTTGCAACGTTAATAAATAAGTTTTGCTTATTATTTGTAAAAGCTAGTAAAAAAAAATTAAAAATTTTTTGTAATACAGCTTATTTTGAACTAAATGCTTTAAATATTAATATAACCGCATTGTAAAACCTAACCTAAATTGCAGTTTGCTGCTAATTTGCTAAGTTATAAGCTTGTTAATAAAAAAAGCGGTTAAAGCCTAAAGTTAGGGCGACTTTTAAAAATGTTTTAGCTAATAAAAAGGTTAGATTTTAAATAGTTTAGCCCTGCCTGCTTTTATAACTATTGTCATAATTAACCTTAAAGTTTAATATAATATTATGCGGCTTTATAAATGCTAGTAAAACCTTTATAAGCTTATATTTATTAGTTTTAAATCTTTGTATGCAAAAAAACTGCTAAAATATTTAAAATACTTTATTTTAATTTTTTATCGAATAACTAAAACATAAAACTAAGCTTAAAAGTAATATGTTTATATCGACTTTAGTAAACTGCTTAAAATTAGCTTTTATAAAATGTAATAAAATAGCAATTAATAATATTAAAAGCGTGTTGCTAATATTTTTTATAGTAATAAATATAATTTTAGGTTTTTATTATATTTGGGCAACAATATAACAGTTTTTATTTTTTTTTAACGCTATAATATTAATAAATACAACTTTAATCTGTAGCGCATAAATAAAACCTTGCCTGCTGCTAGTTAACTTTTAGTTGGCGTTGGTTTTAAAATATAAGTACAAAAGGCCAAAAAAATCAAATGCTATATGTATGTTAATTAAAATCTTGTTGTTATAAACATAAAAAATAAAATATGTATAATATATAAATATTCTATTTTTTATATTTAGTAGTGCTGCAGTAAAAACTTATAGTCAGTATAAAAATAACACTTTAAGTTAAATAGTTTTAAGAAATAGTAGTATGCTGCTATAACGCTTAAGTTGTTTTTTATACCGGTAATAATATTAATGTTATATATGCTGCTAAAAATAAATTTTAAAAAGTTATTAAAGTTGGCAATCTAATTAATGTTAGCCTTTTTAATTAGTGCTTTACCTGGTAAGTAAAACTAGTTAGGTATATTAAATCTATTTTTTTATATAATATAGCGCAGGTTTTTGCTGTTATAGTTATTATTTTTGTCGAAATATTAGGGTTAAGATCTGGGGGCGCTAGCAGTGTTGGTTTGCTAAATACTGCGCCTATTCTGGCGCCGGGCAGCCAGGCAAGGTGTTGCCATTCTAGCAGAGGGGGGGGAAAGGGGTTAAAAAATAGAATATTTATAGCGGTTTTGTTGCTAACAAATGGTTGATATAGCAGTACTGTATATAAAAAAAAAAAAGTTATAGTATTAAAAAAAAAAGCAAAATAAATAGCAGTACAAAAAATAATACATATAAAAATATTTTATTTTTAAGTGTAGGCTTATTTGTTTTTGTAGCATTGTGTAGCATTGTTATTACTAAATATTTAAAATATCCTATTTTTAAAACCTATTACCTATCGCAAAGTTTTGGCCTTTTTCGCCTGCTTAGCACTACTTACACTTCCGGCCTTTTTTTTAGTCAAAGTTTAACAATTTTTGTTACGCTTTTTAAGTTTACGCAAACGCTTTTTAGTTTTTTGCTTATTTTTTTGCCGTTTTTTTTCTGCTTTTTGCTTCTTTTTTTCGGCTTTTTCTTTTGCTGCTGCAGCCTTCTTTACCCTTTTTTTCTGGGCCTTAATCGTTTTAAAGTCTTTATTTTTAGCTGCTTAGAGATTTTTAAGCATATTATCCGCAATTAAACCAGTAAACTCGCTCGCAGTTAAATTATTTAAGTTAGCAAGCTTTACAATTTCCTTAATTTTAATAAGAAGCGTATAGCTTTTATTGGTTTTATTTTTAGCTATTTTTATAGCATAAAAAATATAGTTGATAAAGCTGTAGCTTTTAAGTAAGTAGCAATCTTTAAAATGTTTTATTGCTAATTGCGCAATAATAGAAATATTATTGCATACTTGGCGCAAAAAGCCTTCGGATATAAATTAGCTTAAATTTATAGTTTTTAATAAGTAACAAGTGCAAAGTTAGTTATAAAAGCACCAGATTATTTTATAGCACACAATAATGCCTAATTTGCTTTTAATTTTTTTATTAATAACATTTTTAGCAGCAAGCTGCTGCAAGTACTTTTTTTATATAATACCTTTATGCTTTTTATATATAATATTAATAATAACTATAATAGTTTAATATATAAATTGCAATTAGCTAATTTTAATAAAGCAATTAAAAAGTTGGTTTAAAGCGTTAGCACTTTATAATAACAAAACTATAAAGCTAATATAGCAGCAGTTATAAAGATTAATACCCGCTTTAGCAGTGCGTGTATTGCAAATTAAGACCTCGATATCTAAGCTAAAATCATTAAAGTCAGCTATAACAGCCGCTTTTTCATTATTAGTTTAATAAAAAGCAATAGTTTAGATATTAATTTTTAATAGTTAGAAAAAAATGTAAATTTTTTTAATTAAAAGTATTAGCGATTTTTTAAAAAATAAAATATAGCAAAACTTTAAATAAAATATTTTATTTTATAAAAAGAATAATATTTAGTAGTATGTTTTTACAAAATAAAATATTTATAATAAATAAATATTTTATTTTTTAAAAAAAAGAAGGGGTATATTATAAATCTGGGTTGTTAAAGCAAAAAGGACTTATTATTAAAACTAAAAAAATTCTACTATAATAATAATACGATTAAGTAGTTTAAAATAGTCTAAGTTAAATTCTGTTTTAAAATAGTTAAACATACTAAAAAGTAGCTATATTATAAACTAGCTTTGTTTTAAAAGAAATTTAACTTGGCCGATCTGGTTTAAAGGCATTATAGCCCAAAGGTTGTTTTTTATTTTCTTATATATATAGCTTGCACTATTATTTCAGGTATTTTAAATAAAATTTCTAACTTTTTAAACACTTATTGCTACAATTTGCTTTTATAATTTTTTGTTTGCGTTATTATTCTTTTTATCGCTTTTATTTTTATTAGCATTATTATTTTTATTTTTGCTATTGTTATCGTTATCGCTTTTTTTGCGCTCGTTTTCTTTATTTTTATGCAAGCGTAATGTTTTAACATTATTAAGGTTTAATACTATAATATTAAGCTTTTTCTATATTTTTAAATTGGGCGTAATAATATTATTTTAATTTTTTTAATTATGGCCTTATTTATAATAAGGCATATTGTCTGCATTTAGCCGCTTTTAGTTAGCCTTGTTTTTATTAAAAAATGCTGTATAAAAGCGGCTTTTATATACTAAATATTAAAAGTTATAAATTGTTTAAATATTGCTGCACAAAATAATATATATAATAATAAACTTGGCTTTTAATAAATTATCTTTTAGCAATACGTTTTTATTATCCAGTATATTAATTTTAATACTTATATTATAGCGCAGAAATATCTGCTTATAGATTTAGCTAATTATAATTTTGTATATATTAAAGCCCTAACTGTGCTACTTAGCAACATAGCTAAAAAGTTGCAGCAATAAAGTTTACTACTTATAGCCCTTATTATTATATATATTAGCTAACTTAATTTTTTAATTAGTTATTTAGCTGTTGTTTAAATGTTTAATAAAAGCAAAAATATTATAAGCTAAAAGTCGGTTAATACTATTCATGTTTATATAGCCCTAAAACCTTATTAGCGTATTTAAATCAAAACTTTTTATATATATTGCAAGCGCGTTATAGTGCTATAGTAAAAAAAAAAAACTAAAAAGCTTCAAAAAACCAAAACAAAAATAGCTTAACATATTTTTAAAGTAGTTTATAAGCAGTATAACTAAAAATAGCAAAAAGCATTTTTAATAAATCGATTTAATAAGCTAATATATAATACTTTTAAAATTTTTGCATATATAAGCCTTATTAATAACAAAAACACTAAATTTCTAAGCTAAAAATGTTAATACAATCTTTATTTTCTAATTAGCTAAAACAAAGTTAATATTTTTATTATTATAATCAAAAAAGCTTAATTGTTTTTTTTCCAAATAAGTAAAGTTTTTGATTTTTTTGCTAATTTTTTTAGCATGCCAGATATAAAAAATTAAATATAATAACATAATAACCATTTTACCAGTTTATAACATAGTTAACAAAATAAAAAAAAATAAAAAAGCATTAAAAAACAGAATATCTTTAGCTATAATTTAAATATTTCATTTTTAATCGAATAAACATACCTTAAAGTTAAACAGGTTAAGTTTTGTTATAAGTTGCTATAAACCGGCCTTACTAAAAACATGCGACTTTTTAGTTCTATTTATTTCGGCTTTACTTTCGCTATATGCCAAATAAACATTAAAAGCACTAAAAAAAAATTTGTATAATGTATTATAGGTCTGGCTTATAACTAATAAAATAGTTAGAACTAATAATAAATAATATTGCTAGCTTTTTTCTAATGTGCTAATTTCGGCCTTGTAGTAATAGTTAGCTAATACTCCTTTATATATAACAGTTTTGCCTGTGCCACACTTATTAGCAAAAAAAGCAAATTGTAAAAAAACAAACAGTTTATTAAATATAAGTGCAATATCTGTTATAAATAAAAATAGTTAGCTGTTGTTGATTTAGTAGCTACAAAAGGCTAAAAAATAGAATAATAAAAAACAGGTTAAATATTTTATTTTTTAAACCCCTTTTCCCTATAATAAAATCGTGGGCTTGTTATATATAATAGTAATATATGTTTTTAAAAATATTCTATTTTTTAAAGTTTTTTATATTTACTAACTAATTAATGCGGCTTATATATTATTTTTACATGCTTCAATGTTTTAGCATTTTTTTAGTTAATATTAAATAATAAGGCAGTTTATTTAACAGTAATGCTAGGTTTTTTAAAACTACCGGATACAGCATTTGTAATAGCAATATATTGCTTTTTATAGCGTTATACTTTATTTTTAGCGCAAGCTTTTATAGTTTAAATATTTTTAAATTGGTTATTGCAATTTAAGCTAAAGAGGTTAGCAAGCAAAGTATTGCCTATTTAATCGGAAAAAAAATTGTTTATTTTTATAGCATTGTTAGCTCAAACAATAGTATTAACCTTATTTTTTATGTAAGCTTTATAAAAAGGCTTTAAAAAGCCGACTTTTATAGTGCTAATTTTAGTGGCCATTTATTTATAAATATAAGCAAAATCTTTTTTGCTAAAATGCAGTAAGCTTTAAATGCTTTGCTATAAACTAACAGCTATAAGCAGCTTATGTAGCATATATATTTTAAATTATAATTCAAAACGCTTGTTATAATCTATAGTTTGATTAAGCATTTAAACAGCATTTACTAAGTCTTAATAAGTGTTTTTTATAATAGTTTTGTAAGCAAAGGGCTTGGATTCGGAAAAACTAATCTGCAGCTTTAATATAGCTTTATTTTAAACAAAAGCAGCAGGCACAATATAAGCGCTAAAATAAATAACGTTTACTACAGCATTAAAAACAACAGTAAGCATATATAAGCAAATAACTATGCGCTTTTGTTTGCAGTAAACGTTACTTTTAAAACTATAACAGCGTTTTTAATAAAATAATATAAACATAATAGCATAATACTAATAGTTGCCAGCAAATCTTTTAAATATATATTTAATAATACTGTTTAACAAACAAAAATATTTAAAAAATTTAATAAGCAGCTAACAAGCTGTTATAACAATAGTAAGCTTAATGCTTTATTATAATGTTAAATTGTTTTATTATGCAGTAAATAATAAAAAGCTTAGCATTTGGCTACTTATAAAGCGCTAAAAAGCATTATATAAAAAGTTTTATTGCTAGTTGTTGCTAAAAGGGCTTTAGGCTAAGCTAATAACTAAAAAGCTAACGTTTTGTTTGTTAAAATGTTTTTTTATGTTAGCAACAAATAAAAACATAGTTTTAAAATCAAAAGTCTTTTTAAATTTGTTATATAATCGATAGTTATAATAAAGTTGTAAAACTATTAATGCTAAAAAAAAAAGTATAAATAACTAAACTTGCAAACTGTTTAAAAAATAAAATATTTTAAAATAGTTAAAATATTTTATTTCTACTTTATATATATAATAATAATAAAAAAAGTGCTTACTATATATATTAATAAAAAAATAAAAACTATTTTAATTTAAAAATTAACAAACTAAAGTTATAACTCCAAAAAGCGCTTTGTTTTTTAAGGCTACAATTTAAATGTCAAAACAACAAACAAAGTCTAAGTTTTCTAAGCTACTAATTACTTCTAATAATGTTGCTTTTTTAGTTGGAAATAAAAAAGCTTCAGGCACTTTATTCCTTTTGCGTACAAAATACTAAGTTGGCTATAAGTTTTTAAAAAAGTTGTTTAAAACAACCTTTATATCTTCTCCATTTAATGATTTTCTTTTATTAACAGAATTTTTAGCTATATTAACTAAGGCAAGAAGACAATGTTGCCTAATCAAGCTTTTAATTAAAGTATGTAGTTACGGGTGTTAAAAATAAAATATTTGAAAACGAGGCAGGGGAGAGGGGAAAAGCGCTGCAGCAAAAAAAAAAAGGTGTTAAAAGAAAAAAAAAGTATAATAGGTATAAGCTATAAAAAAAAGCTATAGTTTAAATATTTTATTTCTAAAATAACCTAAAGGGTAAAAAGTTGCTATAAACAACGTAACAATTTTAAATATTCTGTTTTTAAAAAACATATTAAAAAGAAAAAAAGGTTATAGAGCAACCTGTTAATAACAAGTATTTTGTTTTTAAAAAGCACCTAGTAAAAAAAAGTTGGTTACCTAATGTTGCTAAATATTTTTTTTTAAATAAAAGTACAGGTACTTTTATTATTTACATTATGTTAACTATATATTTAGCTTATTTAGTATTTAATTATTTTTATTTTTATTGCTAGATTTTAATGCTGTAGTTATATTATTTTGAAATAATATGCTTTTTAAATTATTATTTCCTTTGTTGTTATTTGGCCTCACGCAGTTACTCTATTTTGTAAGCGCTATTTTAAGCTTTTTTTAAGTAACTAAGTATTTCAAGATCACCCGACCCAGCTTTTCTAAACAAAGATCCAATACTTCGCTTTCTGGTGTTAAAATATTGGCTGCATTACTATATAGGTCAAGCTGCGCTAATAAATCAATAGCTAATAGCAAAAGATTTGCGCTATTAAAATATACGCTAAAGCGCAGTTTTTTATACTTTTAAAACAAAGTAAGCTATAGCACCGGCTTAGCTAAAAGCTGTTCAAAAAACGTGTAAATACTGCTTTTAGCATTTATTTCAGTAAAATACCAAATAAAGGCATAAAACTTAAAATGCATAGCGCTAAAAACTTTAGTATTATTATTTATGCGAATAAAAAAGTAAATAAAAGTAAATAACTTAAAAACAGATTTTTAGAGCCAACTGTCAAATAGTAAAAAATATGTAAGTATTGTTAATATAAGCGCTATGCTTAGCAAATAAACAATAAAATTGCGCAAAAGCCCTAGCTTTAAAATTTAATAACTTAATATTTTAAAACAACAGTAAGCAATATTAAAAAAGTTAAATCAAAAGTTGCTAGCGCTACGCTTTGTTGTTTAAATATAAATAAACTTAGTACGCTTAAAGTTCGGTATAACAAATATATACAATTCGGCGTACGCTTTATAATACTCTAACTAGTTATTTTAGCTAACGCAAATAATATTTTTTTAATCAGTAAACATTTAATACTAAACCGTTTTAATTTTAACATATTGCTAAACAAAGCTTTTAGCTTTTTAATACGCAGTGCTGCTAATGCTGCTTAATATTAAGTGTATATAAACCAACTAAAGCCAGCATTTAATATTATTATAATTATTATTAACGTTATCTTTTTTCTTTGCTTTTTTTAGCTTTTTTTATTGCGCTATAATAAGTACTAGTACTTTGTTATTAAACAGTGGTATACAGTTACTTATTAATACAGCAACCTCTTCTTTTTTTAACGCTGCAAAAGCTTTAAGTTATATTTTCATAACGTTAAAAAAAGTTATAACTTAAAAATGCTTTATAACAAAGTTTAACAAACTTTTATATAATATAATATTACAAGCTACGCGTAAAAATTTTAGCTAATTAATAAATAAAACGTAAATATAAAAAAACTCCAAGTTGTATGCACAAACAACTACCTAAAGCGCTAATTTAAAAATTTTGCTTTGTAATAGCTGCGCTTTGCAGCTTTAATTAGGTATTTTAACATACTGCTATATACATGCCAGGTTTTTAAACAATATAGTTTTAAAAAATAACGCAGCTTTTAACAAACCTTTAGTTATACTTTGCTTTAGCTTATTATTGCTAAATTTAGCTTTAAAAAAAAAATCTTAAACAAGTTTTAAAGTATTATTAGTAAGCTTAAAAAAATATTAATTAAACAAATTGTTTAGCAACTATACTATACCATACGTTTTTATAACCTTTTTAATACTAAGTCTTTAATATTGCCACGTTTTTCTATTAAGCCAGCAGCGTTTTTATTTAATTCTCTATAGCCAAATTGCCTAAAAAAGTATATTATTGTTATAAGTTAACCGCAAAAAAATAAACAGCATTTAATTAGTATATAAGTTTTTAGTTTGCTAATTAGCGTTAAACTAATTATATAATACAGCTAGGTTTAATAATGCAAATATAACTAGTTTTTTAATAGGTTTAATAAAACAGGTAGCCAAAATTATTATAAAATTATTTAAATGCTAAATTAAAAAAAAAAAAAAAAAGTTATATATAACATTATTTATAAGCAAAAAAAAGCAACATTTCTAGCTAAAAAGCAATATATTAAAGTTAATAGCTATAGTAATATGCAACTAAAACACCTAACACTTACAGCAAGTGCTATACATAAACAGCGTTAAAGCATCTAAACTAATAAAAAACATATTATAAAGCAACCTTTTATAAAACTAAAAAGCATAAAAAATACTTAAAACTTAAAGCAGCTGCCTTTTTTATAATAGCGCGTTTGTTTTGCTATAATAATAAACTTTTATAAAGTTAGGCCTAAAAGCTAGTAAAACAAACTATAGCGCATTAAAAAACAATAAGCTTTTATTTAGTGTTTAAAAGTGCTGCTTATACATATTATAAGCTTTAAGCTAATATAAAGCTAGCTTTTTATGCTATAAGCCAGCATAATTATTAAGCAGCTCCAATAAGCTAATGTTTTTAAAAAAGTACTGCATATAATAATAAAACTCAAACCCGCAAAACTTGCTGTTAGCTTTTCAAAATATTTTAGTTAGGCATTTCAACTTATATAGCAATAAAAAAAACAGCGTACTATTATTTTTTCTATTTTTAGGCCTAATAATGCAAAAAAGGTTATAAAAAGCAAAATTAACCTAAGTAGCATTAAAATACAGCTGCTTTAAGTTCAAATTAAATAAATAGTTGTTAAAAAATTTATAAAAAGCTTTTTTTAGCAAATTGCTTGTTATTACGTTCTTTATGTTATACTTTTATAAAAAAATAATAAAATGTACAAAATAGCTAAATTTATATTTATTATATAGCTTTTTAAAATGTTCTTAAAACAGGGCAATATATTCGCAAAAAATATTATAGCGCAAATGTTTATAACAATAAAACGCTTAAGTTTTAATTAGCTATAGCATAGCTTTTACTTTTGCTTAAGCAAAACTAATAAAGTATTAATTAACTATAATAAGTAAACAAAAATAATAAAAAGCTAGCAAAACACAATTGTTTATAAATTATTTTTATACTTAAAATGTTAACTATATTTAGCAATGCTTTTAAATAAAAAGTAAGTTAAAAAAAAGTAAATAAACTGTATTCTTTTTGCTAAAGCCAAAACTACCAAGCAAAATATTATAAATAACATAAAAAAATTTTTTTTTAAATAAACAATATATGTTTTATAATACCGCAATGTTATATAAAAGCAAATAAAAAAAAAAGAATAAATAATATAAAACGCCCTCTAAAAAGCAGAGCTGTAAAAAGTAGCTATTAATATTATATGTTTGTATAATAAACAACTATTATTAAAAGTGTTAAAAAAAGTTCTTAATAAACTAAAAAGAAAGTTCTAGCTTATTATTATCCAAAAAAGTATGCTAAAAAAGCATAGCTAGAGTTTTTAGCTTTAGCCAAAAAATAAAAATGTTTTCCAAATTGTTATTTTATAAGCTTTATAACTGTTGCTTCATTTTTTTATTAATAATAAGGTTTATTATTTCTAATAATATAGCACCAGTTTTGTAAAATAATATATTTAGTTGTTTTATAAGCGTTTTTTTAAATAACAAACAGGCAGCTTTATAAAATAATAAAACAATTCATTTATAGCCTTTTAAAAATAAAATATCTTTTATTTTAAAATATTCCGTTTTTTAAAAGCTTTGTTTCTGGTTATACAATAGTATTAATACTAAAAAGTAGCTATTTTAAAGTTGGTATTTTTACTGCAAAAGCATTACTTTTTATACGTACGCTTAATTTATTGTCGGACTTTATTGCGTTTTTTTATAAGCAGGATTAGAAACTATTAAAAAAGCTAATTATATTAGGGAATGCTTTAAGTAGCCGTTTTTTTCTTTTTCTTTTTTTTTTTTTCTTTTTTGTTATTTTTATTAGTTTATATAAAGCTTGCTGCAGAAAAAAGAGTAACAAAAGCTGCTATATTAATTTAATTATAATTAGAAAAAATAATAGTTAAAAGTTGCTAGTTTACTACAAGGCTTTAGTTAAAGCTTTTATAATTGCTTTGCTTATTGCTGCTTTTATAAAGCTCTTTTTTTTTGTTTAGTATACGCATAACAAAATAGTTATCGTAGTTAGTATAACTTTTATGCAAACGTTAAATAAAAGATTTAAAGTTTGTAGCGTTTACATTATTAAAGTTATTAAAATTATTAAAGTTATAAAAATTAAATATAACAAAGTTGTTGCTACATAATTTAGGCAATACAGATTTATGTTAAAAAAAAAGTGTTTTAATATATAAGTTAAAAAGCTAGGGTCTAAGGGTTAAAAAATCGCTATTTATAAAAAAAAAAAACAGTTTACAGCTTTGTTTTGTTAAGTATTAATAGCGTAACAAAATATTTATATTAAAAAAAGGTAATAAAGCTAACCTTAAATATAAAACTAATATAGCAGCCGAAATAAAATTTCAGCTACCTAGTTGCAAATAAGTTAAAGCAAAAAAAATAATGCAAACTTAAGTGCCAAAATAAAAAAGCTTTTGCTTTTAAGCAGCCACTTTTTGCTCGCAAGCTTTAGCACGTTTTCGCTAGCTACGTTCTGCATTAAAAAAAAAAAGTATAGTGCTTAATAAAGCTTAAGCAGCCCGTTTTAGCATAATAATATTTATAGTTCAAATTAAACAGTGTCTTACTTTATATTAGCAGAAGTTTTATAAAAAAAAAGCTATACCATTTTTTTTGCTGGCAACAGTTTTAATTAATATATAAAAAAAAAACAAAAATAATAGCGAAGCTATTATAGTATAAATAAGCTTAACAGCTATAGCAAAGCTACTGCGCATAAGTTAGGTTAGTTTTATAAGTATAAAACTCAAAAAAAAAAAAGTTGGTTTTTTATTAATAATAAAGCTACAAACTATAAGCTAAATATATGTGTAAAAAATCTATATAACCTTACATAAGCTAAAATAAACAAAACATAAAAAGCTATATAAAAGCAAAAAAGGCAAAGCGTAGCATAATGCTTAATAAACACTTAAAAACAAAAAAACAAGCGAACAAAAAAAAAAAAAGAAAAAAAAAAGGTAAAATTACGTTAATAGTATTCTTTTTAATAAAGCGTTAAATTTTCGCATCGTATATCGCTATAACTAAGCTGTTGCAAAAATAATAATACAATAAGCTATAAAAAAAGAAAAAGTAATGCTTGCTATAATTAGCTAGTGCAAAAAGGCAACAAAGATAGCAACACAGATTTGTAGCCTATAATTAGCTATAGCTAGTTAGCAAAAAAAAACTAAGTTAATTTTCTTTAAGTTAAACGTTGACACAATAGTAATCCTAACCCGAAGCTTGAAAAAATAACCCTAACCCTAACCCCACTCCCAACCCCAAATCTTTAACCCTTAACCTAAACCCTTTTACCGGGTTTCACCACCCTGTAAAATTTCCCCCCTTTTTTTTTTCCCAAATTTTTTATTTTATATTTTTACCTTTTTTTAAACATTTTATTTTCAACGGGCCGCTTTATATATTTACCGGGTTATTTACTAGGTTTTACCACTTTATCTTTTTTTCCCTTTTTTTTTTTTTCTCTGTTTTTTTTTTTTTTTTTTTTTTTTTCTTTTTTTTTTCACATTTTGTTTTTAATAAGCTGCTTTATATATTTATTACGTTTTACTACTTTATCTTTTTTTTTTCTTTTCTTTTTTTTTTTTTTTTTTTTTTTTTAAACATTTTGTTTTTAATGAGCTGCTTTACATGTTTACCAGGTTTTACTACTTTATCCTTTTTTTTTCTTTTTTTTTTTTTTTTTTTTTTTATTTTTCTTTTTTTTTATACTTTGTTTTTAACGGGCTGCTCCGCATGTTCACCAGGTTTTTACTACTTTACAACTTTTTTTTTCTTTTTTCCGTTTTTCTCTTTTTTTTTTTTTGTTTTTTTACCCTATTATATATATTTATTTATATTTTTTTTTTTTTTTTTTTTTTATATATTTCTTTTTTTTCTTGCTTTTTTTTAATTATAATTAACCACTTTTAATTTCTTTTTTTTTTATCATTTTATTTTTAACGGGCTGTTTTACACATTCACCAAGTTTTACCACCTTATTCCTTTTTTTTTTTCTTTTTTTTTTTTTCTTTTCCTTTTTTTTCCCTTTTTTTCACCCCATTATATTTTTTTTTTTTTTTTTTTTTTTTTTTACATTTTGTTTCTAACGGGCCGCTTTGCATATTCACCGGGTTTTACCACTTTACACCTTTTTTTTTTTTCTTTTTTTTTTTTTTAATTAATTTCCTTTTTTTCACCCTATTATTTTTTTTTTTTTTTTTTTTTTTTACGTTTTTGTTAATATAGCCTTTTCTTTTTTTTATATTTAACCGGCCGCTTTATATGTTTACCACTTTTTATTACCTTACCTTTTTTGTTAATAAATAATTATCCTTTGTTTTCTTTTTATTATAACGCATCCCACAAGCTAATTTTGTACACAAGCAAGTTTCGCACTTTTCTTGGCGTACCCTGTAAGCTACTTTATATGCAGGGGTACTTACTTTACTTTATTATAACTTCGCGAAAAAAGGTCGTACAATAAAATGATTAGTACTATTAGATTCGCAATAAAATGACGAATCTAATAGTATTTTCTTT
>MU377428.1:0-16597 GCA_022495195.1 Xylaria digitata
AGTAAGTACCCCTGCATATAAAGTGGCCTACAGGGTACGCCAAGAAAAGTGCGAAACTTGCTTGTGTGCAAAACTAGCTTGTGGGATGCGTTATTTAATTTTATATAAAAATAATTAAAGTTTTAAATATATTTTAATTAAAAAAATTAATTATTAAAAAGTTTTAAATAAAAATTTAATTAAATATAATATTTAATTTATATTTATATGAAAAATAATAATTAAAAATAAAATTTATAATAAAATAATATAAATTATTTATATTAAAAAAAAATTGTTTTTTAATATATTTTTTTATATATTTTTTAAGTTTATAATTTTAAATAATATATAAAAAGTTTTAAAAAAATAAAAATAAAATTATATAATTTAAAATAATTTAATTAATATTATTATATAAAAAATAAAAAATTTATAAGTTTTTAAAAATATAATTAAATAAAAAAAATATAAATATAAAAAAATATTTAATAAATTAAATTTAAAATAAATTTAATTAATTATATATATTATATATTATAATTAATATAATTATTTTATTTAAAAAATAAAATAAAAATTAATTTTAATAATATAAATAATATATAATTAATAAAAATATTAAAAATTATTATTATTAAATTTAAATAAATATAAATTAAATATATAAAAAAAAAAAAAAAAAAAAAAAATATATATATATATATTAAAAATATTATAAAATATATTATATATTTAAATATAATTTTAATTAATTTTTTATATTATAATTAAATTTTTAAATATTATATATAAAAATATAAAAATTAAATTATTTAATTATTTTAATATATTAAAAAAAAAAAAAAAAAAAAAAAATTTTATTAAATAATTATTTAAAGAAATATTTATATTTATATTTAAATTTAAAATAAAGCTAAGGTTAAAGATCTTTTTAAGCTTTAGGTTAAGATTACCATTATGTTAACGTTTAACTTAAAAAAAATCAACTTAGTTTTTTTCTGCTAGCTAGCTATAATTAATTATAGGCTACAAATCCGTATTGCTATTTCTGTTGCCCTTTTGCACTAGCTAATTATAGCAAGCATTACTTTCTTTTTTTTTATAGCCTATTGTATTACTATTTTTGCAACAGCTTAATTATAATAATGTACAATATAAAAATTTAACGCTTTATAAAAAAAAATATTATTAACATAATTTTACCTTTTTTTTTTTTTTTTTTTCTTTTGTTCGCTTGTTTTTTTGTTTTTAAATGTTTGTTAAACATTATGCTACGCTTTACCTTTTTCGCTTTTATGCAGCTTTTTATGTTTTGCTTATTTTAGCTTATATAAAATCATATAGATTTTTTATACACATATTTAGCTAATATAGCTTATAGTTTATAGCTTTACTATTAATAAAAAATCAACTTTTTTTTTGTTACGTTTGGAAAATTTTTTAAGTTTAAGTATAATATAATATATATTTTGTATAACAAGTTTTATATAAAACTAAAGCTTATAAAAAAAAAAAAAAGTGTGCAAAGCAAACTTAAATAAATTATAATAATATAAGCAAACATAATTAAAAAAAACAAACTTTAATTAATAGTTTAGTTAATAATGCACCTAAATTATAACACTTTTTTTTAAGTTTTACACTTATAAAACTAATTTAACCTACGTATAATAGCTTTGCTATAGCTGCTAAATTTATTATACTATAATAGCTTTGCTATTATTTCTGTTTTTTTTATATATATTAATTAAAACTGTTATTAATAAAAAAAAATAGTATAGCTTTTTTTTTATAAAACTTGCTAATATAAAATAAAATATTGTTTAATTTAAATTATAAATATTATTATGTTAAAACAAGTTGCTTAAGCTTTATTAAGCACTATGCTTTTTTTTTTTAATGCTAAACGTAGCTAACAAAAATATGCTAAAGCTTGCAAACAAAAAGTGGCCGCTTAAAAGCAAAAGCTTTTTTACTTTAGCACTTAAGTTTGCATTATTTTTTTTGCTTTAACTTATTTGCAACTAGGTAGCCAAAATTTTATTTTGGCTGCTATATTAGTTTTATATTTAAAGTTAACTTTGTTACCTTTTTTTAATACAAATATTTTGCTACGCTACTAATACTTAATAAAACAAAGCTGTAAACTATTTTTTTTTTTTATAAACAGCAACCTTTTAACTTTTAAACCTTAACTTTTTAACTTATATATTAAAACATTTTTTTTTTAACATAAATCTGCGTTGCTTAAATTATGTAGCAACAACTTTGTTATATTTAATTTTTACAACTTTAACAATTTTAACAACTTTAATAATACGGACGTTATAAACTTTAAATCTCTTATTTAACGCTTGTATAAAAGCTGTATTAACTATAATAACTATTTTGCTGTACGTATATTAAACAAAAAAAAAAAGCTTTATAAAAGCAGCAATAAGCAAAACGATTATAAAAGCTTTAACTAAAGCTTTATAGCAAACTAGCAACTTTTAACCATTATTTTTTTTAATTATAATCAAACTAATATAATAGCTTTTATTACTTTTTTTTTTGCAGCAAGCTTTATACAAACTAACAAAAACAACAAAAAAAAAAAAAAAAAAAAAGAAAAAAAAAAAACAGCTACTTAAGGCATTTTTTAATATAATTAGCTTTTTTAACAATTCCTAATCTTGCTTATAAAAAAACGCAATAAAGTTTAATAACAAATTAAGCGTACGTATAAAAAATAATGCTTTTGCAATAAAAATACCAATTTTAAAAATAGTTACTCTTTAGTATTAATACTATTGTATAACCGAAAACAAAGCTTTTAAAAAACAGAATATTTTAAAAGCTATAAATAAATTGTTTTATTATTTTATAAAGCTGCTTATTTATTATTTAAAAAAACGTTTATAAAATAATTAAATATATTATTTTATAAAACTGGTGCTATATTATTAAAAATAGTAAACTTTATTATTAACAGAAAAATAAAGCAATAGTTATAAAGCTTACAAAATAACAATTTAGAAAACATTTTTGCTTTTTAGCTAAAGCTAAAAACTTTAGCCATGCTTTTTTAGTATACTCTTTTAAATAATAACAAGCTAAAACTTTTTTTTTAGTTTACTAAAAACTTTTTTTAACATTTTTAATAACAATTGTTTATTATATAAACATATAACATTAATAGCTACTTTTTATAGCTCTGCTTTTTAAAAAGCGTTTTATATTATTTATTTTTTTTTTTTTATTTATTTTTATATAATATTGCAATATTATAAAATATATACTGTTTATTTAAAAAAAAATTTTTTTATGTTATTTATAATATTTTGCTTAATAGTTTTAGTTTTAACAAAAAAAATATAGTTTATTTATTTTTTTTTAACTTACTTTTTATTTAAAAGCATTATTAAACATAGTTAATATTTTAAATATAAAAACAGTTTATAAACAACTATGTTTTGCTAGCTTTTTATTATTTTTGCTTATTTATTATAATTAATTAACACTTTATTAGTTTTATTTAAGCAAAAGCAAAAGCTATGCTATAGCTAATTAAAACTTAAGCGTTTTATTATTATAAACATTTGCGTTATAATATTTTTTATAAATATGTTGCCCTGTTTTAAAAATATTTTAAAAAGCTATATAATAAGTATAAATTTAGCTATTTTGCACATTTTATTATTTTTTTATAAAAATATAACATAAAAAACGTAATAATAAATAATTTGCTAAAAAAAGCTTTTTGCAAATTTTTTAACAACTATTTATTTAATTTGAATTTAAAGCAGCTATATTTTAATGCTATTTAAATTAATTTTGCTTTTTATAACCTTTTTTATATTATTAGGCCTAAAAACAAAAAAAACAATAGTACGCTGTTTTTTTTATTGCTATATAAATTAAAATGTTTGGCCAAAATACTTTAAAAAGCTAACAGCAAGTTTTATAAGTTTAAGTTTTGTTATTATATGCAGTACTTTTTTAAAAACATTAGTTTATTAAAGCTGCTTAATAACTATATTAGTTTACAGCATAAAAAGCTAGCTTTATATTAGCTTAAAGCTTATAATATATATAAGCAGCATTTTTAAATACTAAATAAAGGCTTATTACTTTTTAACACGCTATAGTTTGTTTTATTAGCTTTTAAGCCCAATTTTATAAAAGCTTATTATTATAATAAAATAAACGCGTTATTATAAAAAAAGCAGCTGCTCTAAATTTTAAATGTTTTTTATACTTTTTAATTTTATAAAAAGTTGCTTTATAATATGTTTTTTATTAGCTTAAATACTTTAACGCTGCTTATATATAGCATTTGCTATAAATATTAAATGCTTTAGTTGCATATTATTATAGCTGTTAACTTTAGCATACTGTTTTTTAGCTAAAAGTATTATTTTTTTTTGCTTATAAATAATATTATATATAACTTTTTTTTTTTTTTTTTAATTTAAAATTTAAATAATTTTATAATAATTTTAGCTATTTGTTTTATTAAACTTATTAAAAAACTAGCTATATTTGCATTATTAAACCTAGCTATATTATATAACTAGTTTAACGCTAATTAGCAAACCAAAAACTTATATATTAACTAAGTGCTGCTTACTTTTTTACAGTTAACTTGTAACAATAATATACTTTTTTAAACAACTTAGCTATAAAAAACTAAATAAAAATGCTGCTAGTTTAATAAAAAAACATAGCAATATTAAAAATTTAATATTAAAAAAGTTATAAAAACGTATAATATAGCATAGCTGCTAAACAATTTGTTTAATTAATATTTTTTTAAGCTTATTAGCAATGCTTTAAAACTTGTTTAAAATTTTTTTTTTAAAGCTAAACTTAGTAATAACAAACTAAAGCAAAATATAATTAAAAGTTTGTTAAAAGCTGCATTACTTTTTAAAATTATATTGTTTAAAAATTTAGTATATATATAACAATATGTTAAAATATTTAATTAAAGCTGCAAAACGCAGCTGTTATAAAGCAAAACTTTTAAATTAGCGCTTTAAATAGTTATTTGCACATATAACTTAAAGTTTTTTTATATTTACGTTTTATTTATTAATTAGCTAAAATTTTTATATGCAGCTTATAATATTATATTATATAAAGGTTTACTAAACTTTATTATAAAGCATTTTTAAATTATAACCTTTTTTAACGTTATAAAAATATAATTTAAAACTTTTATAGCGTTAAAAAAAAAAAAAGTTGCTATATTAATAAATAACTATATACTACTATTTAATAACAAAGTATTAATACTTATTATAGCGCAGCAAAAAAAGCTAAAAAAAGCAAAAAAAAAAAGTAATGCTAATAACAATTATAATAATACTAAATGTTAGCCCTAATTAATTTATATATACTTAATGCTAAACAGCATTAATAGCACTGCATATTAAAAAATTAAAAGCTTTATTTAACAATATATTAAAATCAAAATAGCTTAGCACTAAATGTTTACTAACTAAAAAAATATTACTTATGTTAGCTAAAATAATTAATTAAAATATTGCAAAACATATACCAAATTATATATATTTATTATACTAAACTTTAAACACACTAAATTTATTTATGTTTAAATAATAAAGCGTAGCGCTAGCAACTTTTAATTTAACTTTTTTAATATTGTTTACTATTGTTTTAAAATATTAAGTTATTAAATTTTAAAACTAAAGCTTTTATACAATTTTATTGTTTACTTATTAAACATAACGTTTATATTAATAGTATTTATATATTTCTTATTATTTAACAATTAGTTTTAAAAATTTGCTTTTAAATTATTTATTTTTATTTACTTTTTTACTTGTATAAATAATAATGCTAAAGTTTTTAGCGCTATATATTTTAAGTTTTATGCTTTTATTTAATATTTTATTAAAATAAATACTAAAAGCAATATTTACACATTTTTTAAACAGCTTTTAGCTAAGCTGGTGCTATAGCTTACTCTGTTTTAAAAGTATAAAAAACTGCACTTTAGCATATATTTTAATAACGCAAATTTTTTGCTACTAGCTATTAATTTATTAGCGCAGCCTAACCTATATAGCAATATAGCCAATATTTTAATACTAAAAAGCAAAATATTGGATCTTTATTTAAAAAAGCTAAGTTAAATAATCTTAAAGTATTTAATTATTTAAAAAAAGCTTAAAATAGCGCTTACAAAATAAAATAACTATATAAAGCCAAATAATAACAAAAGAAATAATAATTTAAAAAGCACATTATCTTAAAATAATACAACTATAGCATTAAAACCTAGCAATAAAAATAAAAGTAATTAAATACCAAATAAGCTAAATATATAGTTAACACAATATAAACAATAAAAGTACCTGTACCCTTATTTAAAAAAGAATACCTAACAACACTAAATAACCAACCCTTTTTTACTAAATGCTTTTTAAAAACAAAATACTTACTATTAACAAGTTGTTTTACAACCCTTTTTTTCTTTTAATATATTTTTTAAAAACAAAATATCTAAAATTGTTACATTATTTATAACAACCTTTTGCTTTTTAAGTTACCTTAAAAATAAAATATTTAAACTATAGCTTTTTTTTGCAGCTTATACTTATTATACTCTTTTTTCCCTTTAACACCTTTTTTTTTTTGCTGCGGCGTCCCTCCCCCCCCCCTTGCCTTATTTTCAAATATTTCATTTTTAACACCTATAACTATATACCTTAATTAAAAGCTTAATCAGGCAACATTGCCCTTCTGCCTTAGTTAATATAGCTAAAAATTCTATTAATAAAAAAAAATTATCAAATAAAAAAAATATAAAAGTTGTTTTAAACAACTTTTTTAAAAACTTATAGCTAACTTAATATTTTGCACACAAAAAAAATAAAATGCTTAAAGCTTTTTTACCTCCAACTAAAAAAGCAATATTATTAAAAATAATTAACAGCTTAAAAAACCTAAACTTTATTTATTGTTTTAACATTTAAATTATAGCCTTAAAAAACAAAACGCTTTTTAAAATTATAACTTCGGTTTATTAATTTCTAAATTAAAATAGTTTCTACTTTTTTATTAATACATATAATAAGCACTTTTTTTACTACTATTATATATATAAAATAAAAATAAAATATTTTAACTACTTTAAAATATTTTATTTTTTATTAGTTTATAAATTTAATTATTTATATTTTTTTTTTTAGCATTGGTAGTTTTATAACCTTATTATAACTATTAATTATATAACAAATTTAAAAAGATTTCTAATTTTAAAACTATGCTTTTATTTGTTGCTAACATAAAAAAACACTTTAACAAATAAAACGCTAGCCTTTTAGTTACCAGCCTAGCTTAAAGCTTTTTTAGCAACAATTAACAACAAGACTTTTTATACAATACTTTTTAACGCTTTATAAATAGCTAAATGTTAAACTTTTTATTATTTACTATATAATAAAATAACCTAATATTATAACAAAGTATTAAGCTTGCTACTATTATAACAGCTTGTTAGCTGCTTACCAAATTCTTTAAACATTTTTATTTGTTAAACAATGTTGCTAAATATATATTTAAAAAATTTGTTAGCAATTATTAATATTATGCTATTATATTTATATTATTTTATTAAAAACGTTATTATAGTTTTAAAAATAATGTTTATTGCAAACAAAAGCGCATAATTATTTGTTTATATACGCTTATTATTATTTTTAATATTATAGCAAACGTTATTTATTTTAGCGCTTATATTATGTTTGCTACTTTTATTTAAAATAAAGCTATATTAAAGCTGTAAATTAGCTTTTCTAAATTTAAGCCTTTTGTTTATAAAGCTATTATAAAAAACATTTATTAAAACCTAATAAATGCTGTTTAAATATTTAGTTAAACTATAAATTATAACAAACGTTTTAAATTATAATTTAGAATATATATACTATATAAGCTGCTTATAACTGTTAGTTTATAACAAAACATTTAAAGTTTACTATATTTTAGCAAAAAAAATTTTGTTTATATTTATAAATAAATAGCTATTAAAATTAACATTATAAAAGTTAGCTTTTTAAAGCTTTTTTATAAAGCCTACATAAAAAATAAAGTTAATACTATTGTTTAAGCTAATAATGTTATAAAAATAAACAATTTTTTTTTTAATTAAACAAGCAATACTTTGCTTGCTAACTTTTTTAGCCTAAATTGCAATAACTAATTTAAAAATACTTAAACTATAAAAGTTTATGCTAAAAATAAAATATAACGCTATAAAAAGCAATATATTGTTATTATAAATGCTATATCTAATAGTTTTAAAAAATTTAATATTACTATTAAATAAGCTGCTTTATTATTTAATATTAACTAAAAAAATGCAAAAATATTAAAGCATACAAAAATAACATATAAGCCATATTAATTAGTTAATAAATATAAATAACTTTAAAAAATAAAATATTTTTAAAAATATGTATTACTACTATATATAACAAGCTTACAATTTTATTACAAAAAAAAAAAAAGGTTTAAGAAATAAAATATTTAACTTGTTTTTTATTATTTTATTTTTTAGCCTTTTGTAGCCACTAAATTAATAACAGCTAACTATTTTTATTTGTAATAAATATTGCACTTATACTTAATAAACTGCTTACTTTTTTACAATTTGCTTTTTTTGCTAATAAGTGCAGTACAAATAAAACTGTTATATACAAAAAAGTACTGGCTAACTACTACCACAAGGCCAGGATTAGCATATTAAAAAAAAGCTAGCAATATTACCTATTATTAGTTCTAACTATTTTATTAGTTACAAGCTAAACCTATAATACATTATACAAATTTTTCCTTAATGCCTTTAATATTTATTTAGCATATAGCAAAAATAAAGCTAAAATAAATAAAACTAAAAAGTTGCATATTTTTAGTAAAGCTAATTTATAATAACTTATAATAAAATTTAACCTGTTTAACCTTAAAGTATATTTATTTAATTAAAAATAAAATATTTAAATTATAACTAAAAATATTTTGTTTTTTAATGCTTTTTTATTTTTTTTTATTTTGCTAATTATATTATAAACTAATAAAATAGTTATTATATTATTTTATTTAACTTTTTATACCTAATATATTAAAAAAACTAGCAAAAAAATCAAAGATCTTACTTATTTAAAAAAAAAATAATTAAGCTTTTTTAATTATAATAATAAAAACATTAACCTTGTTTTAGCTAATTAAAAAATAAAAATTGTATTAACATTTTTAGTTTAAAAATTTAGTATTTTTATTGCTAATAAGGCTTATATATATAAAAACTTTAAAAGTATTATATATTAATTTATTAAATCGATTTATTAAAAATGCTTTTTGCTATTTTTAGTTATACTGTTTATAAACTACTTTAAAAATATGCTAAACTATTTTTATTTTAGTTTTTTAAAGCTTTTTAGTTTTTTTTTTTTATTACAGCATTATAACGCGTTTGCAATATATATAAAAAGTTTTAATTTAAATACGCTAATAAAGTTTTAAGGCTATATAAACATAAACAATATTAACTAATTTTTAGCTTGCAATACTTTTGCTTTTATTAAACATTTAAACAACAGCTAAATAACTAATTAAAAAACCAAGTTAGCTAATACGTATAATAATAAAAGCTATAAATAATAAACTTTGTTGTTACAACTTTTTAGCTATATTATTAAACAGCACAGTTAAAGCTTTAATATATATAAAATTATAATTGGCCAAATCTACAAGCAAATATTTTTACGCTATAATATAAGTACTAAAATTAATACACTAAATAATAAAAATATATTGCTAAAAAACAATTTATTAAAAGCCAAGTTTATTATTATACATATTATTTTGTATAACAATATTTAAACAATTTATAACTTTTAGTATTTAATATACAAAAGCTGTTTTTATATAGCATTTTTTAATAAAAACAAAGCTAACTAAAAGTAGCTAAATGTAAACAATATGCTTTATTATAAACAAAGCCACAATTAAAAAAATTAAAATAATATTATTATGCTTAATTTAAAAATATAAAAAAAGTTTAATATTATAGCATTAAACCCTAATAATATTAAAACATTACGCCTATATAAAAATAAAAAAAACAAGCGTAAAAAAAATAATAGTAATAGCAATAGCAAAAATAAAAATAATAATATTAATAAAAATAAAAGCGATAAAAAAAATAATAATGCAAACAAAAAATTATAAAAACAAATTGTAGCAATAAATGTTTAAAAAGTTAAAAATTTAATTTAAAATATTTAAAATAATAGCGCAAGCTATATATATAAAAAAACAAAAAACAACCTTTAAGCCATAATACTTTTAAACTAAATTAGCTAAATTAAATTTTTTTTAAAATAAAGCCAGCTTATAACATAGCTACTTTTTAGTATGCTTAACCATTTTAAAATAAAATCTAACCTAAACTATTTTAAACTACTTAATTATATTGTTATTATAATAAAATCCTTTTGGTTTTAACAATAAATCCTTTTTGCTTTAACAACCTAAATTTATAATATATTTCCCCCTCTTTTCCCCTTTTTAAAAAATAAAATATTTATTTATTATAAATATTTCATTTTATAAAAATATACTACTAAATACTATTCTTTTTATAAAATAAAATATTTTATTTAAAGTTTTGCCATATTTTATTTTTTAAAAAATTGCTAATGCTTTTAATTAAAAAAATCTATATCTTTTTCTAACTATTAAAAATTAATATTTAAACTATTGCTTTTTATTAAACTAATAATAAAAAAGCGGCTGTTATAGCTAACTTTAATAATTCTAGCTTAAATATTAAGGTTTTAATTTGCAGTACACGCATTATTAAAGCAGGTATTAATCTTTATAACTGCTGCTATATTAGCTTTATAGTTTTATTATTATAAAGTATTAACGCTTTAAACTAACTTTTTAGTTGCTTTATTAAAATTAACTAGTTGTAATTTATATACTAAACTATTATAGTTGTTATTAATACTATATATAAAAAATATAAAAGCATTATATAAAAAAAATATTTATAGCAGCTTGCTGCTAAAAATATTATTAATAAAAAAATTAAAAGCAAGTTAAGCATTATTATATGCTATAAAATAATTTAATGCTTTTATAACCAACTTTGCACTTGTTATTTATTAAAAGCTATAAATTTAAACTAATTTATATTTGAAAGCTTTTTGCGCTAAATATATAATAACATTTTTATTATTATATAACTAACAATAAAACATTTTAAAAATTGCTACTTATTTAAAAGCTACAGTTTTATTAATTATATTTTTTGTGCTATAAAAATAGCTAAAAATAAAACTAATAAAAATTATACGCTTTTTATTAAAATTAAAAAAATTATAAAGCTTGCTAACTTAAACAATTTAACTACAAGCAAGTTTATTAATTTAGTTGTAAATAATATGCTTAAAAATCTTTAAGCAGCTAAAAATAAAAACTTTAAAACAATTAAGGCTTAAAAAAAAAAAGTAAAAAAAGCTGCAGCAATAAAAAAAAAAGCTAAAAAAAAAAAGCAAAAAGCAAAAAAAAAACGGCAAAAAAACAAGCAGAAAACTAAAAAGCGTTTGCATAAACTTAAAAAGCGCAACAAAAATTGTTAAACTTTAACTAAAAAAAAAGCTAAAAGTATAAATAGTATTAAACAAGCAAAAAAAGCTAAAACTTTGTAATAAATAATAAGTCTTAAAAATAAAATATTTTAAATACTTAATAATAACAATATTATACAATGCTATAAAAACAAATAGGCTTACATTTAAAAATAAAATATCTTTATATATATTATTTTTTGCACTGCTATTTATTTTGCTTTTTTTTTTAATACTACAACTTTTTTTTTTTTATATATAGTACTGCTATATTAACTATTTGCTAGCAACAAAACTGTTACAAATATTTCATTTTTTAACCTTTCTTTCCTTCCCCTGCCAAAATAATAACACTTTGCCCAGCTGCTTAGCGCTAAAATAAGCGCAATATTTAGCAAACTAATACTGCTAGCGCCCCTAAATCTTAACTTTAATATTTTAACAAAAATAATAACTATAACAGCAAAAACCTGCGTTATATTATATAAAAAAATAAATTTAATATATTTAATTAGTTTTACTTACTAAATAAAGCATTAGTTAAAAAAGCCAATATTAACTAGATTGTTAACTTTAATAACTTTTTAAAATCTATTTTTAGCAATATATATAATATTAATATTATTATTGGTATAAAAAACAATTTAAGCGTTATAACAACATATTATTATTTTTTAAAACTATTTAACTTAAAGTATTATTTTTATATTAATTATAAATTTTTATTACAGCATTATTAAGCATAAAAAATAAAATATTTATATACTGTACATATTTTATTTTTTATGTTTATAACAACAAAATTTTAATTAATATATATATAGCATTTAATTTTTTCGGCTCTTTATATTTATATCTTAAAATTAACGCTAACCAAAAGTTAACTAGCAGCAAGCAAAGTTTTATTTATGCGCTATAAATTAAAGTTGTATTTATTAATATTATAGCGTTAAACAAAAATAAAAACTATTATATTATTATTTAAATATAATAAAAACTTAAAGTTATACTTATTATTATAAAAAACATTAATAACACGTTTTTAATATTATTAATTGCTGCTTTATTACATTTTATAAAAACTAATCTTAAGCAGTTTACTAAAGTTAATATAAATATATTACTTTTAAGCTTAGTTTTATGTTTTAATTATTTAATAAAAAATTAAAATAAAACATTTTAAATATTTCAGCAGTTTTTTTGTATGCAAAAACTTAAAACTAATAAATACAAGCTTGCAAAAGTTTTATTAGCATTTATAAAGCTGCATAATATTATATTAAACTTTAAAGTTAATTGCAGCAATAGTTACAAAAGCAAACAAAGCTAAACTATTTAAAATCTAACTTTTTTATTAACTAAAACATTTTTAAAAGTCGTTTTAACTTTAGGCTTTAACCGCTTTTTTTATTAACAAGTTTATAACTTAGCAAATTAATAGCAAACTGCAGTTTAAATTAAGTTTTATAATATAGTTATATTAATATTTAAAGCATTTAGTTTAAAGTAGGCTGTATTATAAAAAATCCTTAATTTTTTTTTACTAGCTTTTACTAATAATAAATAAAACTTGCTTATTAACGTTGCAAAAACTAAACATACTACAATATTAACAAATATATGTTATAACTTATATAAGCAAACAACTAAAGCTTTAAACCTTGTTAACACTATTGCTAATATTACAAATAAAAAAATAGGCAAATTAATAATAGCCTAGCTAGCGCTTTTATTTTTACTACAAAAACAAAAACAATTTAAAATATAATTCAAAATGTTTACTAAAAATTACTTTATAAAAATAAAAAAAAATGTTATTAAAATCGACAATAAGCTTAAATATAATCTAAAAACTGCTAATATTTTTAAAACGGTTTTAATTAACATAAATTTTATTAAGTTTTTTACGTTTACTAATAGTATTGCTAGCATTATAAACCACGCTAACATTTTTAATATAGCGCTAATATATTATAAGCTTTTTGCTAACGCTATTAACTATAAAGCGTTTTTTATATTTAATACACTCTGTTAAAACTAGCAGTTAATATTGCTAGTTTACTAATTTAACTTTTTATACTTTTTAACTGCTAAATCTTTTGCTTTAACTTTTTTACTTTAGTTTATACTAAGTTTGCAAAAAAATAAAAATAAGTCGGTTTAAACTATTATTATAACACAGTTAGCTTTAGTTTAACAATAAATAATATATTTTCTTATTTTTTAATACATTAAAAATAAAATATTTTAAATTTATAAATATTTTATTTTTTAAAGCGTATGCAGTGCTTATATAACTACTTTTGCTGCTTTATAAAATAAAATATTTTATATTTATAAATATTTTATTTTTTAAAGCGCATATGATACTTATATAACTACTTTTATTGCTTTAAAAAATAAAATATTTTATATTTATAAATATCTTATTTCTTACTTTTTATTATAATTTTTATTTAGTTATTAATTATATGTTTTTAAGCGTATAGCTTGTATTTTTAATTTAGCCGGATTTAAAGTTTATAATATTTTAACTAACTATTAGGCTATAAAGCAAGCTAAAGCAATAGCTACATTTTGTACAAATAGCGCGTTAACTTATATTATAATAATTAATATTAATATAATTAGTTTTTTAATGTTTTATAACCAAATGCTGTTTATTTAAAGCTATATTATTAGGTTTTTGTTAAATTTGGTTTAATTATGCACTATTATTTTTTTTGCAAATAATTATAGTTAAAAATATTATATAAATTAATATATTATTGCAACAGAAAACACTTTTAATAATAATAATATTGGTTAAGCTTTAAAATTATATTTTAAAAGTAATAAAATTATAAAAATAATAGCATATAAGCAATTGTAATTTGTTTAGCAGCTAAAAGTTGCATTTAGCATAAATATCAACTTATATATATAGTTAGCTTAGCATACTCTTTTTAAATAGCATTAGTGCCTTGTTTTTTTAAGTTAGGTTAAAGCATTAAATATGTTTTTTAATACAAGTAGCGTTAAATATAAAACTGTAGCTAAAAAGATTTTTAGCTAAATATCCAATATTAACTTGCTTACGTTTACGCAATCTATATCTGCTATAAATAATATAATTAAAAATCTTTTAAACAATTATAACCAATTTATGTTTATTGCAACAGCTCCGCTTAAAAATAATAAGCGCTAAAAATTACTAAGTTAGTTAAACAAGCAAATTAATATAAATTAAAAGCTAGCTGCCCAACAAGCTTAATACAAAAATTAGCTATAAAACAAGCATTATGCTTAGTTAACAAATTATATAAAACTTACTAATTACAATTTTATTAAACAGTTAAAAATTATTAATAACAATTTAGCTAACAATAATGCTTTAGCTAACAGTAACAATTTAGCTAATAGTAACAACTTAGCTACTAATTTAGCAAAAAAAAACAATGCCATAGCTAAAAATGTTAATAAAAATAACGAAAATATAGCTATAGCCAAAGGTGTTAATAAAAATAGCAAAAACTTAAAAATAGCTAATAAAAAAAAAAGTATATTAAATATTTTTATTAAAAATATAAATATAAACGGCCCAGTTAATAATATTAATAAAGATCTTTGCTGTAGTAAGCAGCTTTAAAAATAGTTCTGGTTTTTAATTATTATAAGATTTGTAATCAAGTTATTATAAAGTTAGTATATAAAGTGCTAAAAAGCTAAGGTTATAATTTTTAGTTTAAGCTAAATATAATAACATAAGGTTAGCCCTTATTATTTATTTAAGCAGCTATAAAAAATAAAATATCTTATAATATAAATATTTTATTTTTAAAGCATAAAAATAAAAATATTTAAAAGCGTATTAATTTATAAAATAGTTATTAAAATTAAAATCTTTTATTTTTAGCAAATAATTTCATTTAAATAAATATAAAAAATAAAATATTTTAAAGTATAAATATTCCATTTTTAAAACATAAAAACTACAAATTATTTTTTTTATATTATTTATTATTAGTTTAGTTTTACTAAAGTTATATACACTTTATGCTGTTTTATATTTTTATTAAGTTTATGTTATTTATAACTTATTTTTACTTTTAACAATTTAACCTTTTAACTTTATTATATTTACTACGTTATAATAAACTTTTCCTTTTTTTTTTTAAAGCTTAGCATGCGTTATTAAAAACAAAAGTGTTTAACGTAGTAAAATATAATAAAAATATAAAGCGGCCTATTAAAAACCTAATTTTATTAAAGAAAGTAAAACGTAAAAACGCTAGGCGGCCCGGCTAAAAAAAAAAAAATAGTAACATAAACAAAAACGTAAACAAAATAAAAAAAAAGTAGAAAAGGGTTTTATTAACCGGTAACATAAAGTTAATTTAATTTTTAGGATAAGTGTGCACAAACTATTTAAAAAACAAGGGAAATAAAGTTAATTAACACTTAACTCTGCAAATATTTGTTATATAAAAAAAAAAAGACTATTTTTAAAAAGCTAATAAAAATGTAAATCTAATACTTTTTTTTTTTTTAGATTTTTTAGCTATTTTATTATTTATGTTATATAACGCATTTTATAAGCTAGTTTTATATATAAACAAGTTTTATACTTTGGTTTAGCGTACTTTATAAGCTACTTTATATATAAAGGTACTTATTTTACTTTATTATAACTTTATAAAAAAAGGTTATATAATAAAATAATAAATTTAATAATATATTTTTTTTATTTATAATTATTTTATTTATTAAATTATTAAATAATATATTAAAATAAATATTAAAATAATTTTTATTTAATATTATATTAATATATTATTTAATAATTTGTTTAATAAATTAATTATAAAATAAATAAAAATATTATTAAATTTTTTTTTTAATTATAAATTTAATAATATAAATTATTTTATTATATAATTAAAATTAATAAAGTTATTATATTATTAAATTATATATATTTTTATATA
>MU377429.1:0-16359 GCA_022495195.1 Xylaria digitata
TAAATATTTTTTTTAATAATTTTAAATTTTGTTATTATAAGTTATATAAGCTTAAACTATTTTTAATATGCGTTAAAATTTTTATAAAAAACTTGTTAATAATTAATTTTTTAATTAAAACGTGTACAAAAAATAAATTATTATTATATAAAGTTTAAAGCTTAATTAATGCTAACTACAATTATATTGCATGCGTACAAAAAAAAATTAGCTATATTTTTAATACTATTTAATTAAAGCAAAAACAATTGCAAAATTAAATTTATTATATATTATATAATAGTTTACTTTTTAAGTTTTATTAATTTTTGTTTAGCGCCTAATATAATTGCTTTTATTAAACAACCTTGCTGTTGCGTATAAAATATTATATAAAAAATATTATATATAGTTATAACATGCTAAATAAATAATTTTAAATTGCGTTATATAGCTTATAATATAAGCTTTATATCTTTTTTTTTATACAATAGCAACATTATTAGTTATTAAATAATTAATGTTTTAAAAATGTATACGTAAAAATTAAAAAAGTGTTTTAATAGCTTATATGTTTTAGTAGCTTATGTTATACGTTAGTTTAAAAACATGTTAACAAAATTAATTAGCTATTTTAATTATAAAATAATATATAAACTATAATATTGTTATATAATGCTTAAGTTTTTTATTTATATATAAATAAATATAAAAAAAAATAAAAAACGTTTTAAATATTATAATATTAACATATAAAATTAAAATATATTTAAATATTATATAATTGTTTAAATAAAAAATATATAATAAAGCGCTTTATATTTATTAAGCAAATAGCTAATTAAAACAATACTAATAAATATAAAACAAAAGCGTACTTTAATATAAGCTAAAAAATTAAATTATATAGTTATATACATAATTATAAAACTATTTAAAGTTTAGTTAAAAATGTGCATATAACTAATATTATAAAGCGCATATAAATAAAAAAAACTTTTTAATATACGCTTTTAAAAAAGTTTAAAAAGCGTTTTTAAAAGCGCTAGTTTTATTTTATTTTGCAAGCTAAAATCCTATTAAAACAACTATTTTTATTATAATTATATTTATTAAAAACTTTAACTTATTAAAGTTATATATATTTTCAACTTAAATATTATATTTTATAATTATATTAACTATAAGCGTAAACTAAGCATAATAATTTGTAAATTCTTTATTAAAAGCTTGCTAATAGTTTATTTAACAATTTAAACGTGTTTAAAAATTTAGTTATTATTATATAAAGTTTAAAGCTTAGTTTTTGCTAACAAGTAGCGCGTTGTTATAAACAGTTAATAAGCTACTTAACTGCGCCATGGTTTTAAAAGGGTATAAGACACCAAACTATCCGTCGTTTAGTTTAAGTGGCTTATATTAATAGGTCGGGTTAGGTTTGGTCAGGTCTGGTATGGCAACCGCCACACGCGTTATATACGCATTAAAAAATATTAGCTATTTTTTTAATATATTAAAGCTAAAGCAAAAAAACATGTAAATCTAGCTTAATTACGCGTTTAATAATTTTATTTTTTTTAAATATTGTAAAATTTTGCAATTGTTAATTAAATAAATAAATTAATTAAAAACTGCAAAAGCGTTTAATTATAATAGTAGCGTATACATTATAAATTTTAATAAGCTTATAAAAAAAAAGTTTAAAGCTACGTTTTTTAGCTTAAATTGCTAGTTATAAATTAGCTTTACTTAATTAATAAAATATTTATAAATAAATATAAAAAGCAAAAAAAATAAAAAAAAGTGCAGCTGTTACGTTTAAAAAGTCTTTTAAGGTTAGGTATAATATAATGTATATTTTAAATAGTAGGTCTTACATAAAACTAAAGCTTGTAGAAAAGAAAAATAGTGTGCGGAGCACACTTGGATAAATCATAATGATATAGGCAAATAAAATCAAAGAAAACATACTTTAATTAATGGTTTGGTTAGTAGTGCACCTAAATTATAATAGCAGCATTAGGTTAAATGTAGTATTAGCTTGTAAATAACGTTAATTTTTTTTTAAAATTGCATAATAGTAACTATATTAGTAAGCACTAAGTTAAACAATTTATTAATTATAATTTAAATTTTAAAACTAAAATAAATTAAAACTATAATTATTAAAAAACTTTTTATAAAAATTTAGGTATTATTTTTAGTTATTTTAAGCTAGTTATAAATAATAAAACTAAATATAATAATTTAAATAAAAATATGTTTAATAATAAAAGTTATTAAGTTAATATTTATTATTATATGCGCTAATAAATATAAAAAAGCAAAGTTGGTTTAGCTTAATAATTAAAAATAAGCAATAGCTATTAAATATATTAATTTGTAAAGCTAATATATTTTTTTGTTTTTAATTATATTAAACAGATATTATTTTATAAACTAGTTAACGTTATATACAAATAAGTATTATATTATAAATAAATGTTGCACTTTTTACTAACTTTTTATTTTTTAACTTTATTTACATATTTTTTTTTAATTATATAATAGCTAAAAAAACTAAAAAAGCTAATTTATAGCTAACAATTTAAGCTAAATAACATAACTTTAAATCATTTTTGCGTAAGCTTATTTATATTTACAACGTTTACAACTATATTTTTAAACAAAAAATTCGTAGCAACAAACTTTATTACGTTATAAACATAAAACTATAAAAATTAACAATGTTTAAAAAAAAAAAAACTATTGCTAAACGTATTTTAAAGCTAAATATGCAAGCATTTTTACTTTAAATTTAAAATGTTTAAAATATAGCTAATATTTTTTAATGCAAACGTAACGCGTTAATAGTTAAAAAAAATTAGACTACAAATTTTATATAATAATAACTTAATTTTTAAACGCGTTTTAACTACTAAATTAATTATTAGCAAACTTTTAACAAAAATTTTATAAGTTATTATAAGTAGTTTAAGCTTATAAAACGTATAATTAAAATATATAATATATAAATTAAAAATATTTATAACTTTAATAAAACAAAGTTTTTAATAAGCAAAATAACTATTAAAATAATATTTATAAGTTTTAAAAAACGTAAACGCTTTAAACAAGCTAAGCTTAAAAGTAAAAAATAAGTTATTATAAACTAAGCTATTAATTTTTAAAGTTAAACAATATTACTATATATTATTTTTTTAAACAAAGTTTATTTTATATTTTAATATTATAATACTATTTTATTATTAAACTAAGTTATAAACTTTTTAAATAATAATTAAACTAATAATAAAATAAGCGTTAAATAAGCAAAACATTTTAATAATTATATTAAAAGTTAAAAAAAAGTAGTTATTACTTTTTAATTTTTAATAGTTATAAAAGTTATTATTTAATAAAATTTAAAAAATATTACTAGTTTAACAATATCATTATATTTTATATGTTTATTTATTTGTTATATAAACTTTAGCTTTTTAATTTAGTTTTTTTTAATTTATTAAAACAGCATTATAATAAATATATTAAAAGTTTAATATAACGCTATTAATAAATACTTTTTAAGGTTTAAGTAAAATGTATGTGTATTAAGTATAAGATGTAAAAGAAAGGAAAAGCTAAAACTCTAGGTATTAAAAAAAGATTTAATTATAAACATGTGTGCTAACTGCTTGGCAGCCGCTAGGCTATCACAATGACTTAATGGCACAATGGCATAATGGCACACGCGCTACGGCGCGTGAGGATACACCCCTTATAAGGTTATATCAACTATTAAACTTATGTTAAAAAACAAAACTTTTTTGCAAGCTTTTTATATATATTTATACATATATTTATAAAATAAAACATTTAATTAAATATTAAAGCAGCTAAAAATATATTTTTTAATACAAATAAAGTTATATTTATATTAAATGTTTAAAAAATAACTAAAATATTATTTTTAAATTTTAAGCTTTTAGTTTAATTTTAAATTTTAAAAACGCTTATTACTACTTTAAAAACTAAGCAGTAATTAAGTTTTATAAAAACTATAGTTTAAAATTATTTTTTTAAGCTTTTTAATAAAGATTTTAAATTTTATTAACTTAATTATAAAAGCTATACAAAAATTAATATATAAAGTTATTTTTTATGCTAAAAAAACAAAAAGCTTTAAAAAACTAAAAACAAACAATTATAAAATAAAAAACTTTTTATTATAAAAATGCTTAAGTTTTATAAAAATATAAAAATAATAAAGTAGTTAAATTAAGTAATAAAGCTAAGCATAATTGTTTAGCAAAAAAAGTATAAACAGGTTAAAAGCGTTATAACATTTATAGCAAGCCCGAACATAATATACAAACTTGTTAAGCAAATATAAAAACCTTTAATAAAAATAATTACGATTAATTTAAATATTTTATATATATTATAGTTAAGTTATTTAAATTAGCGCATAAAAAGTATTAAAAAGTGTAACACTTACGTGTAGTACAACACTTATTTGTATATAACGTTAAATAAAAACAAATTATTAAACAACTAGGTATTTAAACTAGTTGCTAATAGCTAAACTAATAATAAAACTAGTTTAAATTCAATTAAATATTTTAATTAATATATTAAATTAAAAACAAAAAGTTAATATTGTTTTTTAATATTAAATAATTATAAAAGCTATATTTTAATATAATTTAAAATGTATTATAAAAATAACAAAATTATTATATTTAGTATGCTTTTTTATTTGTTTTATTTATTTTAGTTTTTAAATATAGCATTTTATTTGCTTTTAAAACGTGTTTATTTTAAAAAAATTAAGTTATTTATTAAAGCTTTAATAAATTATATAATTAAGCTTAAGTTTTTTATAGCGTTTAAAGCTATATATTTTACTGTTTTTTTTTTTAAAAAATTTTAAATTTAAATTTAAAGCATTTAGTTTAATATTTTATAATTTAAATAAAGTAATTAAAAAGTTTATCATACGTTTTTAAACGCTTATATTTATTTAGTTACGTTTAAAATTAGTTAATATTTATTAATTTTAAATTTTATTTAACTTTTAATAAACGGTTTAATATTTTGCTTTTATTAAAAATAAAGTTTTTGTTTATTAAAAAAGTTTATTAATTTTAATTTTAAACGTTATAAATTAAATAACAAAAAGTATACAAGTTATAGCGTATTTAAAAACTTTTATACACAATTAACTACATATTTTAAAAAAAGCTAACAAAATGCTTTTTAAACGCTAAAAAGCAAAAAAGTTTTAAATATAGCTTAAAAAAGCTTTTATTATTAATAAATTTTAAAAGCTATAAGCTAAAAAGTTAAAAAGTAAACGTTTAATAATTAATAAAACTAAAAATAAAAGTTTGTTAAAACAATAAATAATAAGTAGTAAGCGTTATAATAATTATAGTAAAATAAATTATAACATATAAATTTGTAAAATTATTATAAAATTAAATAGTAAGTTAAGTAGCAAATAATTTTATATAATTTATAGCGTTATAATTAAAATACTTTATTATAAAGTAATATAAAGTAGTAAAAGTGCACAGCTATATAAAAAACTACGTTATTTATATTAGTTAAAAGTAGGTTTTAAACATATGATTACTTATAATACTTTTGTAGTATTTTTTTTAATATTAATTTATTACTTTTATTATTAATTAACGATTATTAATTAAAACCTACTTTTAACTAATAAAAGTTATATTTTTAAATTCCTTTTAAAACGGGCTTTAAAATGTGGTATTTTATTTATTTATAACTATTTTTGTTTAAAAGTTATTTTAAATACTATACTAGTACTACAAGGTACTAAAATTGTATTTTAGTAATACTAATTTGTAGCCCTGGCTCTCCAACGCCATTCCATTAGAGAATCCGTGCGAACCACGGGATGCAACAGGCGCCAAGGAAATTCGAGTATCTCCCCGCGTTCAGAGCAACGTCTTAAAAGCGCGCCCCTCTCGACCCCTTCTTGTACGAGTAGCTCTACCATTGACTCGTAGCCCCGGATTTGCGCTACGGCCATAGCCCAGGCGCCAGACTCGGGCGTGTCCAGCCTCGCGCCGTGTTCTCTTAATAGGCGAAACATAAGCGTATCCTCTTTCGCAATTGCTAGGACTATGGGTGGTGGGCATCCATCGTTAGGGTTAGCTCCAGCTGCTAGGAGCGCTTTTGCAATAGATAGGGTGGATAACCACGCCGCAAACATGAGTGGGGTGCGGAGATCAGGGAATCCATTTGGATCCGCGCCGTGCTGGAGTAGAACCTTAACAGCGTCGAGACTTCCCCCTTTGACAGAGTCTAGTAGAGGCCCATCTTTGTACGTCTCACAGTCCCATGTAGAGCTCCTAATAATTCGCCCGTTTGGAGAGGCACCAAGTGTAAGAAGATGTAACATCATATCTATGTGGCCCTGCTTGGCTCTTCTAGCGAGTAGCTTCTCCAGACTTCCGAAATGCCTGAACTTTGGTTTGTTTGATACGAAAATATCTATCCCGCGACGATAATTATCTACGATTGGCGTGAATAGGACCGCGTCGCGGAGACGAGGATATTCCGCGTATACGAAGCCAGGGCCTCTTCCTAAGGCCAACGGCCCACTGTCAAGTGCGAAGTTGAAGGCATCGCTGTGGCCAAATTTGGCAGCGTTTTTAAGTATACAAGCGCGAAGGGGCAGTGGCAGGGGGTCGAAAAGGTTGTAATGTGGGTTAGAGGAGATGAGAAGACACATCATGGATACGTCCCCCTTGGTAGCGGCAGCTCCAAAGGCAGAGCCGAAGACATCGCTCACAATGTCTTTGTGATAGTAGCTCAAAAAGTGGTCTCCCCAAAATGAGCCCCAGTCGCAAAACCTCCAGCCCTGTGTGATGAGGTGTTCTACGTAAGGCCGGTCACCAAGGTAGATGGCGGCTACGCAAAGATCTTCATCCAGCTCACGCTGCGAGGGATCCACGGTCCAAGCCGAAAATTCATGCAAGAACAAACTACGCCGACGGTCGTGCGAGGGCCCGGGCAGATAAACCCGAGGAAGATCACAGAGGGTTCTAAGAGTTTCCATGAGCGCGTCATGACTCTTATTACCAGCACGCTCGGAAAAAACTACAGCAGCACGCCAAATGCGGCCGAGAGGGGTCTTGGAATCTCTCGCTACCCATACCTGATAGACCAGGTACTCGGTAGCAAATGTATATGTGTAGTTATATGAGAGCTTCGGGACGTCACGTAGAAGACGAAGACGAAAGATGGTATTGTCAATGAAATATTTGAATTGGCCTACGAAGACTTGTAAGTAAATGAGAGACTAGTGTGAGTAAGGATTAGGGATGACGGACGATTAACGAGGCGGAGCCTCATGAGACGATTGAACTGGCGTGACAGTGCGATTGCGTCGAATATGGCAGCCAAGAGTTCTGGTGCGAGGTCGAAGAGGTGCATCGTGGGGCCAATCGGGAGAGTGGGGGGAGGAGGGGGGCCGTGAGGGGGAGAGATAGAGCCGGATTATTAAGGAAGAGGGAATGATGTAACTAAGCATTCGATTACACGGGTAGGAGGGGTCAGGTAGTGTACATATCCGTGTCGTCCAGGTCGATAATACAGTTAGAGAGAATAAGAATATGGTTAAGTCGATGTGGTTTAGCGAGGGTAGGCTGAATGAATGTCTCTCTGCGTCCCGTCGTATTCTGTGGTTGTAGACGGGATGTGGGATGGGATGTGGGATGGGATGTGAGATGGGAGATGGAGGCCGGCACTGTAACTGAGGTACTACTAGTATGTGCAAGATACCAGCAGGACACCACAATAGTGGGTCAGTTCACCTAACAGCGATGCGCTGTTGCGTAGTGCAGGTACTAGCGTAGTACATCAGCCGTTGTGGGGTACATCGCCTAACTACCTACTATCGGTTAGGCTATCTAGGCCTACAAGTAGATACTTTCTAAAAATAAGTACTATATAGGTACCTGCAATACTCCGTAGTGTCGATCTCCTACGTTGCCCCCTTACCCTGGAATCAACATTAGCCAACCGAAAACCCAACATGAACCTCACGCCTAAGCGTTTTCTAATTGGGGATGACTTCTTTTGCTAAGTCATCGATCGAGCGAGTAAGGTGAATGAATAGATTCGTTAGTGAGGGACTTTACTAATCAGAATACAACACAATACAACTCAATGATCAAGTATAAAGAAGAACTTCCCTACCTCGGTAAGATTGTTTAGCTAAGTAATGGATATACTTGGCCACGGTATCTATCTTAGCCTCATTTATCTCACTCACACTATTCCAGTACTCAACATGCCTCCTCCTCTGATCACCACCCTTGCGCAATGCACCATGCCACGTTTATACCGACAATATAAGCGACGGTTAGTGGGCTGCACGGCTGTTTACTTACCGCCAACAAAACATGCTGCGCCTCATTTTGAAGGCACTGCAAGTTATTCATATAGTCAACAATGTCATCATCTTAGCATCGCAACATCTTCTCTCATCACTGTCTCCCCGTTTCTTGCTACTAGCAGGACCCAACATGTCGGCGGATCCGAATCCGTCCTTTGACAGCCATGGCCACAAGCCTGGGCGCTCATAACTCACGAGCATTTTCATTATCACGCCTAAGTTGGCCGTTGCCTCTGTTATACAGCTAACCCTGGCTGCTGAGGCCTTCAAGCGGCGTCATAGCGACGTAATTGACGTATATTCTCCCGCGAACCTTTTCAATGGTCGAGAGGCCCTCGAGGTGTTGAGTGCTAGCCTAAACCTAGCTTCCGCCATTGTTGTGGGTGGTATTGCACGCTATACGTCTATCAACGGACCTATAGGGGTAAGTCATCGCCCTCACCTCGAAACGAACTACACACTGATGTATCGCCTCGAGATCCTTTTTGCATTACGTGTCGCCCTTGTCGCCTTTCTAGGTATCAGCGCTGTTCTCTCCGTGGCAACCTTCCTCTACGCATTCATAACTCACGGGCGGTCAGCTCATTTTGACTCGGCGTACGACGAGAGTACCTTTGATCTTGAAACGTGGGCCTGCGAATCTAGGGATTTTTTATGGTACGATGACGAACTCTACACTCTATGTGTAGTGGAGACGGGCGCAAGATGGACGACGTTATTTCTGTTTCTTCTGGCTAGTGCTCTGTTGGTCCTTGTGTGGCTGGATCGACGAGGCAAAAAACAACTAGTCACTACCTGGAAAAGACAAAGAGCGAGCTGGCACGATGATTATTATTGATCGCGTATGGGGAAATAACAGTTAGGAACAGGAATATGGGCTGTATATTCTCGTAATTGCCAATACATCAAGCATCTATACTCATCGCGAATCATCCTCTATTACACTATATTCGCAGCAGTCTCTCTATGGCACACTACCATTACATATCCTCAACACCCTTGTGCGCATTCACCAATTGGTTGCTTAGTGTCTGAGGTATTCGGCCCCCCAGCAGACTCCCAACACGAGTATGATAGGCATTCTTTTAAGGTAAAAAGCCTGACTAGCGTGTGCTACAGTAGCATTGCTCCAACGGCCCTTAAAGTACGATCTCGCTATGCGGTCCGGCGCCTTTAATTGCGGCCGGTGTTTTAGAACTACTTGAGTATAATCCCCTTCGTTGGCGCCTAGGAATCCCCGCATGCGGATTTGTTGATCGATCGATTGATTGATTGATTGATTGGTTGGTTAATTGACGGTGTTTAGCGTTGCGAGGATTCACTGCGTTGCAGCTTCCCAAGGCCCCTGAAGGGTATCAAGATGTGATTAGCTGCACGCTATATGGTTCTAGATACATAGTGCGGCTGCAGATGCCAAATTCCTGCCTCGAGGGCTCGTTAGGTTCTTGACTCTGTGTCCAGTCCTAGGGGGACTGCCGTGCCTTATTTCTTCTGTTGGCCTCCGCAGGTCTGGATACTACTTCTCCTTCAGTGATTCGGGGGGCCGTTATGAGTGTGTGGGCTTGGGGGGTGCCACGGTTTCATTGATCAGGCACAGGTAGGAGTGTTTCAGGATGAGAAACTTGTAAAGGGCAACACGAGGCTCAAATTACTCAAATGGATTTCATCTTGTATGTGGACAATTTAGAGACACTACCTACTGCGAGTGAGGAAGTGCGAGAGCCTTGACGGCCTAAAACGAATATGAGAATGGGGGCCGATCACGCAATATAATATCTTTAAATGCAACAGCACGCTTTTCAGGATTTAGCTCTTATATTAAGTCACTTTACACTCTTATTCAGACTTATTTTTAACTGCTCCGCATACTATACATATCCTTGCACCAAATTCGTAAACGAAATATGACAAAAACTTTCAAAGTGGTCCAGCAAACCCCCGCGTCCATCCTCGGGGGGTTGATCGCTGGCATCTTAGCTAGCGTCGGTCATCATCTGTATTATGCATCGATGGATGGCACCTCTCCGGCCGGGGGGGGGCGACCGGATTCTAGCCGGGTACCGAATCTCGAATCAAACCTTCACGAGTGCGGTTGGAACAGCGTTCTCTTTCGTTGTTCGAGCATTTCTGCTCTTTGCCGTCACAGGGGCGTATGTGCAGGTGTTTTGGCATGCGGTTACATGTGCTCGGAAAGTTAATACCCTTGGGGAAATTGACGCCATGTTCTCGATACTTTCCAACATCTTTGCCTTTCGCCGAGGTTCTGTATGGTGGAAGTACCCCATGCTATTACTCGTTGCACTCATAGCATGGTTAGTTCCTATCTAATGATAAATTCAACATATTGACTCAAATCAAAAGGCTACTCCCAATTTCGATCACCATACCACCGGCCTCGATTTCAGTGGTAGTCGCGCCAGTAACGACTTTGGGGCTGAAAATGGTCCCGAACTTCGATTTCGCCAGTCTTCGCTACGTTGGTGATATTCGGATTATTGGTGCAGTGAGTACCGGCAGTCAGGGTCCGCTCTATGAGGAATGCTTTTATCTTGGCCCCAACTCCGAAGTCCAGAGAGTTGCCAATGCGGTGGCAGGCAGCGGGACTATACTTATACCCATTACGCCGCCTGCAGCAAACTCAAGTTGGCAATTGGACTTTTATGGTCCTTCCCTCAGTTGTCATCCGATGGATAATTATACTAGATTACAGGTTGAGTCTACCATTGCGCGCTGGCTTTGGAACGAGATAGATCAGTTTGGTAATTTGAACTGCATGAATCCTTCTAACTACCTTGGCTGGTCAGGGTACTTAGCATACGTATCACCCTCTGAAGAATCGACGGATGATTTTTATTTCCACGCGTCCTCCGTTGCGCCTTTCTCTCTCGTAGAGGTTATGCCTGATCTACCTAATCTGTTCGAACAGGATTGCTTCAATTTGCATCCTACAACGCTATCGCAGCCCCTCGACCTGGGGGACCGTACATTCCTGCAATGTGAGTTGCGCAATTCCTCGTATCATGTCGCTTTCAACTATGAATCTGGCAGACAGAGTATAAACGCGCGAGTCGACCACTTGGAGTTAACTTCTCCCGTCATCTCTTTTCCTACTATTGCTAATACATCGGACCCTGAATCTCTCATTTTCAACGCAACCCTGTTGCGGCACCTGTCTTACACAGCTATAGCAGATGTGTTCTACCGACATATCAAAGGATTTGTTCAAAGTAACGGATTGACCTATCAGGAGATAGCTACACAGATTATCTCTACAGTCCTCCTCGACACTCCAGAGCTCGAATTCCTTTCACGATCATCTCAGGAGTCGGATGCTTCATATTTTCATACACTGCAGGGAGAACTTATGTCACACGCTTCAAGAGGACAATTATTATTAATAAGTCCCCAGGACGTGAAACTCCGGAAATCGCTCCAGGATGCTCTAGAAGATATGTTTCAATATCACCATATCCCTTATAAGCTCAGAGAAACTACAGTAAGTCACAGTATTTGCTTAGATTCGGCCCTTGTACCTTCCTAATAATTTTCCAACACAATTATCATTGTCTCTAACCATGACCTTCTAAGGCCGAATATGACATCGGAATTTGCACCTCCCATGCCTATTGTCACGACAACCACATACGAACCTATATACCGGTACTCATCCCGACAACTATGGATCGCCTATGGGGTCGCCATCGCGGCCTCGGCAGTTGCTAGTCTCCTTGGGTTCCTTGCCATTTTCCTCAATGATGCAAGCTATGGAAATAACTTCTCAAGCGTGTATCGCACGGCGTACGGCTCCGGGCTCAACGTCACGATTCAACCAGAAGACATGAAAGCAACAGATCCCCTTCCAAGATATCTCGCCAAGGCCACTCTATGCATCACGAGCCCAAATTCAAGTGCAACAACTCCTATGCCTGGAGATGAACAGAAGACGACTCTCGTAACCACAGCACAAGGCTCGCGCGAGACCGCAGAGGGGGGAGGCAACGAATCTCAGGATTCGGACCAGTCCAGCACCGGGAGCCACATCAACGTAACCCGGTTTATTTATGTGGATGTCCAACGCTACTCACCAGTTTAGAGTCGCATGAGTCTGGACGCAGAAATATTCAATACGAAGCTATGAAATTAGTAACAATCTCATCCCAACTAAAAAATCGTTGGATAATTATCAATCTTCCTTTGGAATTTTCAAGGGCGTAATTCCTCTCGCGCATTTTCCGGAGTAAGCAGCTGTAGTCACGATTTGCATAGACTGGGTGTGGTCGCCTATAGCAAATACTCCTTCAAGGCTCGTGAGGTTAGAAAGCGATACAACTTAATAATGTTCATTAGCACTATTTCCAGCCATAAATAGAAGAAAATCTATCTCATGAGTAGCCGGCTTTTCCGCGGCCAGGTTTTCTAGAACCATTGATGAAACATTTACATATCAACTAGATGCGCATTAGGTAAGCAAAATAACCCCTTACGAGTGCATAACCTTCCGCTAAATAGGGAAGTCTTTAGATATAGTTAGTGGTATTGTAAGATATATCTCGCATATGCATGCAATGCTTCTCACGCCTTACTATTATGTACCGCCTATGTTGTGCGGCGGAACTTTTATAGCCACATTACTACTTTAGATGGGTAGGTAATTGTGTGGCCCTCGCCAATGGTTCACTAGATAAACATTTTATAGTGGCAAGAGCGGAAGTGGGCAGAAGCAAGAAGGATAATATCAACTTTGAAAGAAACGAGTACGCGCGATGGCGCTCTGGCTAGTAAAAGGAACTAGTTTGGATAGTGAAGAGTCTGGCTTCGTTACATGTTCGCCTCGCTAACATGATGTGGGCCGATGGCAATGTGTTTAAGAAGGAAAAAAGGGCTTGGTCCATATAAAACAAGTTGTTTATCATTTCCCAATAATAACGCAAGGCAGATCCTAAAACATGACTCCCATTTCATAGCATATGACACCGATACTAGGAAAATATCCAGGTGAACGGGGATTGGTACGTAAATAGTCGGAGAGGCTTTGAATAGGTGTTGGCGACCTATATCGAATAGGCGAAGTCACTTCTGAGCCATGACAGCGTTAAGGGTATATCATCTAACGAATCGCTCGAATGAATCCGTAGAGTTTTTACTCCTCATTCCTTATAAAACAACTCATAAAGTGATACCAGCTCATCTATATTTTCGCGGCCGCCTCCTTTTACGCATTCCGCAGTGTTTGAGGTGCTCTTTGAAGTTCACACAGTCAGCGCTATGATATCTAGAGACACGCATATTAAAAGGGGGTGACTACTCTGCATCCTGAACATAAATCATCTTGAGAATGGGATGGCAATGTTTTCTTGGCTGGCACTGGACGCCTATGGAGAGGAAAAAGCAGGATTAGTCGAAGAAAAGGGGGTGGGAGGTGATCTATCAGTTGGTTTGTAGTCTGCTGACGGCGGAGCTGACGCTACAGCGGCCAACCGCTGGCCATCCCTTCGGTATACATGTTTGAACTCGCCAGCTCCGGTCAGTGTATCTGTTGTATACTGACATTTTGGGCGAGGTGTGCCTAGGTATTTCTCAAAGCCAAAAAAATTGTTATAGGTCCGCTTGAGATTCAGATATCTTCAAATGGTCATAATCACGTGAGTTTTCTCGAATGTTAAGAGCGCCAGTCAATCCGGCGCTTCGACACGATTAAAGGGACCGCATAACTCGATAAGTTGTAGTCTAGAGTTGAAATTTACGCTTCAGATCCTAGTATTCCATGCCTAGTGGGTGGACTGGTGAGGGAAACATATAGCCTCCCTAAAAGCGTCTAATTGGGCTGTCAGTTATACTTTTCGAGAAGGAATATAGATTGTACACTGTTCGGCTGCCGGGATAAAATAGGGAGAGATACCTTTCTTGCGCAAGTGCAGGCTTAGACCTGTTCTCGCCGGGCCTATTTTCTAATCGGCTAGAGTATTCAAGGCAAACTTAGGAATATGTTACAATGCACACATAAATACACACCGCTTGAAGACCGTTGTGGACGTGCAGTGCCTATCTGCATTATCTATATGTCGGTACCTAGTAGTTTAGCTGAGGGGCCCGGTATAATCAAAGTTTAAGAACTCTTACTTAAGAACAGCTGGTGAAGATACTAAAGGCCCCCTGGGGAGGGAAAATGGTAGTGCCGGCCAGTTATAATTGGTGAAGTTCAATGTTCTGGCCGACCGCACGCATGCCTTACACTATTCAACCGGTGAAGAGGAGGACTGTCAAAGGTTACTGCTAGAGCCGCTCATACGATGACACCCTTTTTTTTAGTTCATGCGTATCAGCGAAGGATTAAAATAGCCTCATTAACGTTACATCAACCGCCAAAGGGGTCCTACGATTTGGATAATGGTAACCGTAGCAGTGGGATCGAAGTAGCAGGGTTGGGAATGTACACGCGTCCTCCTGCATCTACAATATTGCGGGGACTACCATGCAGGACTTAGGGAATAGACTTGGATTACGAACGGCCTTTTGGGGTGTCCGATGTTCTGTGGCTATTCTGAATAGCTTCTGGAAATTGTAAGAATTCTAGGTTTATATATACAACGTGTCACCAGCAATCGAAGCCTACGAATGCCAATTTACTTAAGCATCGTATTTAGTATGCCTTATTATCACTGAGTGCATTATATACCATTGATTCTCGCCCGGGATCCGCTGCATCGTTCTTTCCGTAGCAGTTATGTTGGGGCAAGACTGTAATGTCAAGATTTTGCTCTATCACTCGGGCTATACGTAGCTAGGTAGGTAACCAAGTCTATGACATGTAGGCTAGAAGTAGGGCTTACATGCAGGCTAATCGAATATGATATCCCCCCAACCTCTCTCCGCGATTACGTGAGCTCGGTATACATGGTACCTGTCACACCTTCTAGGTTGGAACAAAGAAGGTGTTATGTACATAAGCGTACGTATCAGTTGGTGATAGATTAGACTGTTCGCGTAACAACGAATCTTTATCACCCCCCTATACTTATGTCATGACAGTACCGACCCTGGAATTCCGATTAGATTAACGAGATAAAGGGTCTCTTGCGCGGACCGGAAGACCAGGAAGAAGGCATAATCTAGTTTCCTCTCCCGTTTTCTCATTCCTAATGTAAATTCGATTCTAGGTAAATAGGTACCCAAGTTACTTCAAAGATTAAGCGTACATCATAAGCCAAGGAGTACGAAATCCAATGAGAGTAACCCAGAAGTTATCTCAAACTAGGTCGATACGACAGGGTAGTATACAGTTAAGACGTACGCTCCAAGATATAAAGTACATATTTTATAACTAGAAATTAGAATACGTACCCCTGTCGTCATTATGCATTACGAGCTTCTTTAAAGTAGACTTCATAACTGTAATTGCATTGTTCACCGTAATTGGGAGTTGGTTTGGCTGGTTGCAAGGTATAGAGTAGTATTCAATATGCTGCTTATGCATGCAAGCGAATAGAAAGCTGAGGAGCAGAGATACAGGTACCTCCTAAACATTTTAATATTCAAGGACTTGCCCAAGTCTTATACAGCACTCTCTAGTACGTGCTGACTGTGTCCTTCGTTGGTGTAGTAGTTACCTTTCTTATATGCAAGATTACCTAACCTAGGTATGTATGACGGCTGTTTAACCCCCCATTACCTAAGTATATCTTATGTGCATCTCCAACAGCACTACCCCCACTCCCCACGTTGACCCGACAGCGGGGGACTATGAAGGTCCATTAGGACTTGGCACTTGGCATTTGGGGTTAACACAAATATTACTGTACGAAACAATAAATCAATTAAATTTATATAAACATTATTAAAATAATTGTACAACTAATTACTAACTTAAAGCATTATAACGTATCTCCCACTTGGATTAGCCACCTAATTGGATTGGCCACCCCAAAATACATACAAAAAACGTCCGTGCGCTTTTAAATAACTCTACC
>MU377430.1:0-16319 GCA_022495195.1 Xylaria digitata
TTTATATTAAATATTTAATTTATTTATTATATAATTATTTTAAAAAACTAAAATAATTAATATTAAAAAATTAAAAAAAAAAAAAAAAAAAAAAAGTATATAAAAAATAATAATAATATTTTTTTTATAATATAATTTAAATTTATATAAATAATAGCTTTTATAATTATTAAAAATAAAAAAATAATAATATTTTTTTATATAAAATTTTATATATTAATTAAAATGTTTAATTTAATTTAAACTTTATTTATTAATTATTTAATAATTTAATATTTTTATATTAAAATAATAAATAGTTTTATTTTATTAAAATAATATAAAATAAAATAATTTAAATTTTAAAAATAATATTTTATTTTTTATTTTAAAACTATATATTAATTAAATAAAAGTTATATAAAAAATATTATAAATTTTAATAACTTTTTATATAAATAAATATAAATAATTTTAATAAGCTTATAAAGCTTAATTATTATTATAAAATATATATATAACATATTTTTTATTTAAATTAATTATTTAATTAAATTAACTATTTGTTTTAATAATACTTTATAATAAAAAATAATTTATAAAAATATTTTTATTTATTTTATAACTATTTTATTTATTAATATATTTAAAGTTTTTAAAAATATAAAAATTATTTTAATATAGTTTTTTATATAGCTATAAAATAAATAAAAATATTATTAAATTTTTTATTTTATAAAAAATTTAAATATATTAATTATTACTTTATAAAACTTATATTAATAAAATTATTTAAAAGTAAATAAAAGTATTTTTATAAACTATTTTTTATTATAAAGTATTATTAAAACAAATAGTTAATTTAATTAAATAGTTAATTTAAATAAAAAATATATTATATATATAAATATATTATTTATTATAAATAAATAAAAAAATAATATATTAATAATATTATAAAATTATTTAATAAAAATAATTTTAATTAATTTTATTATTTAATTTAATTATTTTATTATATTTAATTTTATAATATTTTTATATATTAATTTTTATATAGCTTTTATAATTAAATTAATAAAAGTTAATTATTATTTAATTTTTAATATAATAATAAATATTTTTAAAATTTAAAAAAAATATTTTATTTAATAAATATATATATAAATATATATATAAAACTTATAAAAAAAGTTTATTTTTTAATATAAGTTTAATAATATTATATTAAACTTTTAATATATTTATTATAATATTATTAAATTTATATTAAAAAAAATTAAATTAAAAAATTAAAGTTTATATAATAAATAAAATAATTATTAAAATAATTATTATAAGCTTTAAAAAATATAAATATTTTTAATAAACTAAATTTAAAAATAAAAAATAAGTTATTATAAATTAAATTATAAATTTTTTAAATAATAATTAAATTAATAATTATATTTAAAATTAATTTAAAAAATATTATTATATTTTATATATTTATATTAAATATTTAAAAAACAAATAAAATATTAATTATTTTTTAAATATAATAAAGTTAAAACAAAAATATTTATATAATATACTTTATAAATTATTTTATATATAAAAATATTTATTTTATTTTATTATAATAAAATAATATATTTAATAATAAATTTTTTTTAAAATATTTATTATATAATAAAATATATTATTATTAATTTTTTATTTTAATATATAATTAAAAATATTATAAATATAAATAAATTTATAAAAAAATAATTTAAAATTATATTTTTTAATTTAAATTATTATATTATTATAAAATAATATATAAATAAAATAAAAAAATAAAAAGTTAATAAAAAATATTTTATAAAAAAAAAAATTAAATATTATATTTAATTTATATTTATATAAAAAATAATATTTATAATTTTAATAAAATAATAATTAATTTTATTATAATTATATTTAAATATATATAAAAACTAAAAATTATATAATTAAATAATAAATAAATATAAAAATTATTATTTTATTAATTTTAAATAATATTATTAAAATAATAAAATTATAACTTTTTATATATTTTTTTAATTTTTTTATAAGTTTATAATTTTAAATAATATTTAAAAAAAAATTTTAAAAAAATAAAATTAAAGTTATATAATTTAAAATATATTATTAATTAATTAAATTTTAATTTTTAATTTTATTTATTTATTAATAATTTATAATTTTAAATAATTTAATTAAAACTTAATTTTTATTTTAATATATTAAATTAAAAATTATATAATATTAAAATAATTTATTAATATTTATTATTAAAAATATAAATTAAATTATATATTATTTTATATTATTATAAAAAAAAATTTATTAATTTAATTAATATTATAATATAAAAAATAAAAAATTTAAATAAAAAATATATTATATATTATAATTAATATTATTATTTTATTTAAATATTTTTAATAATAATTTAATTTTATAAAGGTTTTAAATTTTTATTTAAAATAATAAATAAAAAATAATAAATAATTTTAATAATAAAAAAATTAATTTATAATATATATTATTTTTTAAAATATTTTTATATTTTATATAAATTTTTTAATTTTTTTTAATATTTATATTTTAATAAATTATTTTATATATAAAAATAAATATTTTATTTTATTATAACTTTAAAAAAAAAAATTATATAATAAAATAATAAAAAAAAATATTATTAAATTTATTATTTTATTATATAATATATTTTTTATTTAATTTAATTATTTAATTATATAAATTAATAATTAATATTTTTAAAATTTTTATTAAATAAAATAATTAAAAAATTAAAAAAAATAAATTTATTTAAAAATATATAAATATTTTTTATATATATTTTAAAATAACTTATTTAATTAAATAATTAAATTAAATAAAAAATATATTAATATATTTTATAAATTAATTTATATATAAAAAAAAAAATAAATATATTATTATTTATTTAATATTTAAAAACTTTTTAAAATATAATAAAAATATAATAATAAACTTATAATTAATTAAATTATATAATTAAAAAAAAATATATATATATATATATAATATTTTATTAAATAATTATTAAAAAAATAATTAAATTTATATTTAGGTTTAAAATAAAGCTAGGGTTAAAGATTTTTTTAAGCTTTAGGTTAAAATTATTATTATGTTAACGTTTAACTTAAAAAAAATTAACTTGGTTTTTTTTTGCTAACTAGCTATAGTTAATCATAGGCTATAAATCTATGTTGTTATCCCTGTTACTTTTTTACATTAGCTAATTATAGCAAGCATTACTTTTTTTTTTTTTATAACTTATTGCATTACTATTTTTACAACAGCTTAGTTATAATAATATATAATACAAAAATTTAACGCTTTATAAAAAAAAATATTATTAATGTAATTCTACTTTTTTTTTTTTTTTTTTTTTTTTTGTTTGCTTGTTTTTTTGTTTTTAAATGTTTGTTAAATATTATGCTACGCTTTACTTTTTTTGCTTTTATACAGCTTTTTACGTTTTGCTTATTTTAACTTATATAAAGTTATATAGATTTTATATATATATATTTAGCTAGTATAGCTTATAATTTATAGCTTTATTACTAATAAAAAACCAACTTTTTTTTTATTACGTTTAAAAAGTTTTTTAAAGTTAAATACAATATAATATATATTTTATATAATAAGTTTTTTATAAAATTAAAGCTTATAAAAAAAAAAAATAGTGTGTAAAGCATACTTAAATAAATTATAATAATATAAACAAACAGAATTAAAAAAAACAAACTTTAATTAATAGTTTAATTAATAATGCATTTAAATTATAATACTTTTTTTTAAGTTTTATATTTATAAAACTAATTTAATTTATTTATAATAGCTTTGCTATAACTATTAAGCTTATTATATTATAATAGCTTTGCTATTATTTTTGTTTTTTTTATATATATTAATTAAAACTATTGCTAATAAAAAAATAGTATAGCTTTTTTTTTATAAAATTTTTGCTAATATAAAATAAAATATTGTTTAATTTAAATTATAAATATTATTATGCTAAAACAAGCTGCTTAAGCTTTATTAAGCATTATGCTTTTTTTTTTTAATGTTAAACGCAGCTAGCAAAAATATGTTAAAGCTTATAAACAAAAAGTAGCTGCTTAAAAGCAAAAGCTTTTTTATTTTAGCACTTAAGTTTATATTATTTTTTTTGCTTTAATTTATTTATAACTAAGTAGCTAAAATTTTATTTTAGCTGCTATACTAGTTTTATATTTAAAATTAACTTTATTACTTTTTTTTAATATAAATATTTTATTATGCTACTAATATTTAATAAAACAAAGCTATAAGCTGTTTTTTTTTTTTACAAACTGCAACTTTTTAACCTTTAAACTTTAGCTTTTTAATTTATATATTAAAACACTTTTTTTTTAACATAAATCTATATTGCCTAAATTATGTAGTAACAACTTTATTATATTTAATTTTTACAACTTTAACAATATAAACGTTATAAACTTTAAATTTTTTATTTAACGCTTATATAAAAGCTATACCGATTATAATAACTATTTTGCTATATGTACACTAAACAAAAAAAAAAAGCTTTGTAAAAGTAGCAATAAGCAAAACAATTATAAAAGCTTTAACTAAAGCTTTATAACAAACTAGCAACTTTTAACCATTACTTTTTTTAATTATAATTAGATTAATATAGCTTTTGTTACTTTTTTTTTTGTAGCAAGCTTTACGCAAACTAATAAAAACAACAAAAAAAAAAAAAAAAAAAAACAGTTACTTAAAGCATTTTCTAATATAATTAGCTTTTTTAGCAGTTTTTAATCCTGCTTATAAAAAAACATAATAAAATTTAATAACAAATTAAGCGTATGTATAAAAAGTAGTGCTTTTATAATAAAAACACTAATTTTAAAAATAGCTACTTTTTAATATTAATACTATTATATAACTAAAAACAAAGTTTTTAAAAAACAAAATATTTTAAAATAAAAAATATTTTATTTTTTAAAAGCTATAAATAAATTGTTTTATTATTTTATAAAGCTGCTTGTTTATTATTTAAAAAAACGCTTATAAAACAACTAAATATATTATTTTATAAAACTAGTGCTATATTATTAAAAATAATAAACTTTATTATTAATAAAAAAATAAAGCAATAATTATAAAGCTTATAAAATAACAATTTAAAAAACATTTTTGTTTTTTAGCTAAAGCTAAAAACTTTAGCTATGCTTTTTTAGCATACTTTTTTAAATAATAATAAGCTAAAACTTTTTTTTTAATTTATTAAAAACTTTTTTTAACATTTTTAATAACAATTGTTTATTATATAAACATATAATATTAATAATTACTTTTTATAGCTTTGCTTTTTAAAAAGCGTTTTATATTATTTATTTTTTTTTTTTTATTTATTTTTATATAATATTATAGTATTATAAAACATATATTGCTTATTTAAAAAAAATTTTTTTTATGCTATTTATAATATTTTATTTAATAGTTTTAATTTTAGCAAAAAAAATATAGTTTACTTAATTTTTTTTAACTTATTTTTAATTTAAAAGCATTATTAAATATAATTAATATTTTAAATATAAAAACAGTTTATAAATAATTATGTTTTGCTAGCTTTTTATTATTTTTGTTTACTTATTATAATTAACTAACATTTTATTAATTTTGCTTAAACAAAAGCAAAAATTATATTATAATTAATTAAAATTTAAGCGTTTTATTATTATAAACATTTATATTATAATATTTTTTATAAATATATTGTTTTGTTTTAAAAACATTTTAAAAAGTTATATAATAAATATAAATTTAGCTATTTTATATATTTTATTATTTTTTTATAAAAGCATAACATAAAAAACATAATAATAAGCAACTTGTTAAAAAAAGCTTTTTGCAAATTTTTTAACAACTATTTATTTAATTTAAACTTAAAACAGTTATATTTTAACGCTATTTAAATTAATTTTGCTTTTTATAACTTTTTTTATATTATTAGGCTTAAAAACAAAAAAAATAATAATATGCTATTTTTTTTATTGCTATATAAATTAAAATGTTTAGCTAAAATATTTTAAAAAGTTAATAATAAGTTTTATAAGTTTAAATTCTGTTATTATATATAATACTTTTTTAAAAATATTAGTTTATTAAAGCTGCTTAATAATTATGCTAGCTTATAATATAAAAAGCTAGCTTTATATTAGTTTAAAGCTTACAATATATATAAGCAGCACTTTTAAACACTAAATAAAAGCTTATTACTTTTTAATACGTTATAGTTTGTTTTATTAGCTTTTAGCTTTAATTTTATAAAAGCTTATTATTATAATAAAACAAACGCGCTATTATAAAAAAAGCAGCTGCTTTAAGTTTTAAATGTTTTTTATGCCTTTTAGTTTTATAAAAAGTTATTTTATAATATATTTTTTATTAGCTTAAATATTTTAACGCTGTTTATATATAACATTTATTATAAATATTAAATGTTTTAATTGTATATTATTACAGCTGTTAACTTTAGCATATTATTTTTTAATTAAAAGTATTACTTTTTTTTGCTTATAAATAATATTATATATAACTTTTTTTTTTTTTTTTTAACTTAGCATTTAAATAATTTTATAATAATTTTAGCTACTTGTTTTATTAAACTTATTAAAAAACTAGTTATATTTATATTATTAAACTTAGTTATATTATATAATTAATTTAACGCTAATTAATAAACTAAAAACCTATATACTAACTAAATGCTGCTTATTTTTCTGCGGTTAACTTATAATAATAATATATTTTTTTAAGCAACTTAGTTATAAAAAACTAAATAAAAACGTTGTTAGCTTAACAAAAAAATGTAGTAATATTAAAGATTTAATATTAAAAAAGTTATAAAAACATATAATATAATATAATTGCTAAACAATTTGTTTAATTAATATTTTTTTAAGCTTACTAATAATACTTTAAAACTTGTTTAAAATTTTTTTTTTAAAGCTGAATTTAATAATAATAAGCTAAAGCAAAATATAATTAAAGGTTTATTAAAAGCTGCGTTATTTTTTAAAATTATACTGTTTAAAAATTTAGTATATATATAGCAATATGTTAAAATATTTAACTAAGGCTGTAAAGCGTAGCTATTATAAAATAAAACTTTTAAATTAATGTTTTAAGTAATTATTTGCATATATAATTTAAAGTTTTTTTATATTTACGTTTTATTTATTAATTAGCTAAGATTTTTATGCGCAGCTTATAATATTATATTATATAAAGGCTTGTTAAACTTTATTATAAAGCATTTTTAAGTTATAACTTTTTTTAACGTTATAAAAATATAACTTAAAGCTTTTATAGTATTAAAAAAAAAAAAAGTTGTTATATTAATAAGTAATTGTATACTATTATTTAATAACAAAATATTAATATTTATTATAGCGCAGTAAAAAAAGCTAAAGAAAGCAAAAAAAAAAAGTAACGCTAATAATAATTATAATAATGCTAAATGCTAGCTTTAGTTAATATATATATATTTAATATTAAACAGCATTAATAGTACTATATATTAAAAAATTAAAAGCTTTGTTTAATAGTATATTAAAATTAAAACAGTTTAGCACTAAATGTTTATTAATTAAAAAAATATTATTTGTGTTAATTAAAATAATTAGTTAAAATATTATAAAGCGTATATTAAATTATATATATTTATTATATCGAACTTTAAGCGCACTAAATTTATTTATATTTAAATAACAAAGCGTAGCGCTAACAACTTTTAATTTAATTTTTTTAGCATTGCCTACTGTTGTTTTAAACTATTAAGTTATTAAATTTTAAAGCTAAAGCTTTTGCACGATTTTATTATTTATTTGCTAAATATAGCGTTTATATTAATAATATTTATATATTTTTTATTATTTAACAATTAGCTTTAAAAATCTGTTTTTAAATTATTTATTTTTATTTATTTTTTTACTTGTATAAATAATAGTAACAAAGTTTTTAACATTATATATTTTAAGTTTTATGTTTTTATTTGATATTTTATTAAAATAAATGCTAAAAGCAATATTTGTACATTTTTTAAACAGCTTTTAATTAAGCTAATGCTATAGCTTACTTTATTTTAAAAGTATAAAAAATTATGTTTTAGCATATATTTTAATAGCGCAGATTTTCTGTTATTAGCTATTAATTTATTAGCGCAGCTTAACCTAAGAATTATTTCTTAAAAACGCTTACTAGCGGAAAGGTTTTCTTAGGGTGGCGCGGGCTGCGGCGCGGGCCGTGCACAACAGGCTAGAAAATAGCAGCAAAGTTAACTAAAAAAGTAGTAGAAAGGTTTGTTAAAACAACTAAAAAGTAGCAGCAAAATTTGTTAAAAAGTAGCAGAAAAGTTTATTAAAACAACTAGAAATAGCAAAAAAGTTTTATAAAAAGTAGCAAAAAAGTTTGCTAAAATAACTAGAAATAATAAAAAAGTTTTGTAAAAAGTAGCAAAAAAGTTTGCTAAAACAACTAAAAAGTAATAACAAAATTAATTAAAAAAGTAGCAAAAAAGTTTTGCAAAGTTATAAAATTAGTTTTAAAATTATTGTTTTTTTTTTATTTTTTGCAAAAAAAAAAGCTTTCGGTTTATTTTTTTATTTATTATTAACTAAAATATTAGTTTAATATAGCAATCGAAAAAGCTGCTTTATAAAGCTACTTTTTATTAAATAAATTGTTTTTTTATTTCGAGTATATTATTAGCAGCTTTAAACGTTTTATTAATATATTATTTAACAAAGTTTTTAAGCTTGCTTTAGTGTTACGATTGCGTAAACTGTTTTATAACATTATATTAATGCTATAAACAAAAATTCTAAGCTAAAAAAAAAAAAAAAAAAAAGCGACAGCAAAGCTTGCGATTTTTTAAAAATAAATATAATATAATTGTTAATTTATAAGTTTGTACGTTCTTTATTAATATGGCAAGTTTATAAAGGTTTATATATTATATTTAAATTTTTTTTAAAAAATAAAAGCTGTTATAAAGCAAAAGAATTCTTGGCAGCAATATATGCAAACTACGCTTTTTTAATAAACTTTGGCATATTTAATACTATTTATAATAAAGTTTTTTAGCTTTTAGTTTAAAATTACTTTAATTTTTTAAATAATTAGTTATATAAACAAAATATAATTATAATATTAGTTTAAAAATAAACGTAAAAATAAATATTATTTTATGTTTAAAATTTTTATTAGATTTAAAAGCTTTTTTTAATTTTTTATATATAATTTTACAAAATTGTAAAATAATAACTAATAATTAAAAGCTTTTAATAAATAACAAAAAGCTTTATAATAAATATTAATTAATTTTACTTTTTTTGTTTAAATTAATTTTATTTTTTGTTTTTTAAATAGTTTATACATATTTATTTTAAAAATTAAATTAATTTTAAGTTATTAATTAATAAAACTTTTTTTTACTTTTTTTTTATTTTGTTTACGTTTTTATTTATGTTATTATTTTTTTTTTTTTAGCCAAGCTGCTTAACGTTTTTATATTTTATTTTCCTTTTCTTTTTTTAATAAAATTAAGTTTTTAATAAGCTGCTTTATATTTTTATTATATTTTATTATATTAATTTAAAAGGTTTGCTTGCTTTTAAAAAACCTTATTACTTTTTTGTTTTTTAGCTAACTAGGCGATAGGATTTAGTATGTAAAATAAAGCTTATTATAAATAATATAAAGCTTAATGCGCAAACGTTTTATTTAGCTTTTTAAAAAGCTTTTGGCTTATTAGTAAAAAGTTTTTTAAAGTACGGTTTTTGTTTGCAAATATAAACAAGTAAAATAGTTGCGCTATAAAATAGTATAGCGGCTTAATTTAATAATAATATAACTAAATATAACTAGTTAATAAAAAAAAAATAATAAGTAAAAAATTTAAATATAAATAATTATAAAGCAAAATTTAGTATATAATGTTTATATTATTATGTTTATTTTATAGTTTGTAGCATATAATTGTATAGCTAAGCTTTTGCTAAAATAAAGTGTTGTTTTAAGCTTTAACTTGGTTTATATAACGCTATAGCAACATATTTATTATAAAACGTTTGATTTTTTTTCTAACCTAAGCATTTTTTTATGTTTAATAATTATTATTATAACAAAAGCTTAGTCGAAAAAAAAAACTGGTTAGCTAACTTAGTTTTGCAGTATATTATACTTTTTTTGCTTTTTTAAGCCGGATTTTAAGCTGCTTATTTAAACGCATCTTTTATTAGTTGTTATTTTTTTATAAATTATATTTATTATTTTGTTTTTTTTATTAAAAAGAATAAACTTTATTAAAAAAAAAAAAAAAAAAAAAAAAAAGATTAGGCTTATATATTGCTTACAAAAAAATAAAAAGAAAATAAAAATAAATTAAAAAAAAAAAAGCAAGGCATTTATATAATTAGATGCAGCTGCATAATAAATTATTGTATACTTTGTAGCAATATTAAGATTACATAGTTATGCTTTTACTATTGTTATATAGTTAAGCTAGCGCTAGCGTAGTTAGTATAGTTTTTTAAAAATTTTTTTTTTTTTTTTTTTTTTTTTTTTCTGTTTTTATAACCCTTTTACGTATACGTATTTTAAATTTGTTTTTTTTTGTTATTTTATATTTTTTACGTATAATGCTAAGTTAATTAAAACGTAGTATAATAAAGTTAATTATTAAGCTATTTGTTTATTTAGAAAAGTATTGTTTAGCTGTTTATATAAAATGCTGCTTTAGTTATATTAGTTAGAAAATAATTATTTATTTAAACGGCGCTAGCTATACTAGCAAGTTTTTTATAGACTAAAAAGCTATTTAGGCCTAAGTTTTATAGATTTTTGGCATTATTTTTTATTACAACGAATTAAACGCTTTTTAATATTTTGATTTTATATGCAACTAGATTTTTTATTTTTATTTTTTTTTTATTAACGTTTATACATGTTGTTATTGTTTACATGTTTGTTGGTTAAAACTATATATGCGAACTTATTGCGCTAACTAATATAAATAGGTTAACTTAAAAAAAAAAGGCAGTTGCTATAGCGCGTACACTTTTAAGCTTTTAATAAAGAAGCTGCTATAGCAGTTTGGGGTGTTTTGCTAGCAGTTTTTTATGCAGCAAATAGCTTTTATTTGGTTTAAGGTTAAAAAAGGTTGGCATGCGCTTGGCTATGCTAAAAAGCTGTTGGCTAAACGGTTATAAGCTGGAAAAAAAAACGAAAAAGAAAACAAAAAAGAAGAAGAAAATAGAGAAAAGGAAAAAAAAGGCGAAAAAAAAGAAAAAGAAAGCAAACTTAGTTGTTAAGGCAGCTTTTACAGTTTAAATGCAATGTTGCAGTTTTATAATTAGTACGTTTATTAGTAAGCAGAAAAAAGGTGGAAGCTAGCTGAAAAAGCTGCTAGTATTAACTGCAAGTTTGCATAAATAAAAAAGTTAAGCTAGATATAGCATTTTTATAGCAAAAACATAAAGCAGCTGTATAATAATAGTTAGCTTTTGTTTTTGGATGCTGCGTTAGCTAAAATTTAAAACGTAAAAGCGTAGGCTTAGCAGCGTAAGCTGCAGTTTTTAGCAGCGTTTTTGCAGCGTACGCTAGCCTGTTGCTAAAAGTAATTAAAAACTGTACTACATAAGTTTTTGCAGTAGCTTGCTAACATTAAACTTATTTAAGCTGCTATTTGTTTTTTTTTAATAAAGAATTAAAAAATAATAATAGTATAGTACAAAAAGTATTAGGCTTGCTATTTATACTATTGCATACAAATATTTTAGCTTAATTAAAAAAAAGCTGTAAACTAGTATAATATGCGCTTTATAAACAATTAGTAAATGTTGCTTAAAGTTATTTGCATACAGCTTGACTTAATAAAAAAAAAGGCAGCTGCTAACAATAATAATAATAATAATAATAGCAGCAGCAGCAGCTATAAAAAAGCCAAAAGCTAGCTAAATAAATATGTATTTTGTTTTAGTACTACATTGTTGTACTAAAAAATAGCGTAAAACGTATATATTAATTTGCTGCTGCATTTTACTGCTATATTAAAAATTAATAGCTAATTAAACAAATAATAATAAGTTGCTGCTTATACTTAAGTGTTAGCTGCTTTAATATAGTATAAACGTTTATTTATGCTTAAATATGCATTTAAAAAGCAATTAAAAAACTTAAAAGCTATAGACTTTAAAGCGCCGGCCAAATTTATTAAGTTCTTTTATAACTAGTTAGCTAATAAGTTGTATACGCTTTTTAGCATTATAATTTAATAAATATTATATAGCAAAAAGTTTTAGCAAAAAGTTAAAAGCATGCTAAAAGTATAATAAACAAATAATTAGCAGTTGCTTTATTATATAAGCAAGCAAGTTAAGCTATAAATATTATATAGCGCTGTTTATACCGGCGTAAATAAAGCTAAAGCGCTGTTTAACTAGCTGTTTTTTAGCTAGTAGCTTATTATAGCTTGCAAAATTATGCTTGCTAAAATCTTTAATAATCTTTTAATAAAAAAGCTTAGGCAATTGTTTGCTATTTATTTATAAAATAGCTAGCTGCAGCCTAGCGCTAAAAAGCTAATTGCATTTATTGCTAAAGCCGGCATTTTTTTTATTAAGCAGTTTGGCTGCTAAATGCTAGCATAAATAAAAGCGTACGCAAGCTAGTTAAAGGCGTTTTAAAAGTACTTGCTTATTGCAACGTACATTTAAAATAAACAGCTAGGCCAAAGCTTTAAAATAATAACAATACAGTATTATAATATGCAGCAGCTACTGCATAACGTTTTTATATATAATAGTATAATTATGCTAATAATAAATTGCAATAAAGCGAAAGCAATCTAAAGCATTAGGCAAAAAGTAGCACGGTTTTTGTTAACGCAGCTTAAAGCTATTATAATGGCTTATATTGCATAAATATTTTTGTTTAAGCTGTTTTTTTATATATAAACAAGCAAGTCGGCTTTTTTTGCTATTTAGCTAGCTAACAAAAAGTAGCTATAAAAAAACGGGCGTAAAAGCTATTAAAAAACGTTAACGTTTAACAGCGCGCTATTGTTTTTTATTATGCAGCATTTTAATATATTTTTAACTGTAGCCAACTACTATTATTTTGCTGTAAAATTAAGCTATAAAATACGTAAGCTTATTATACGGCAGGTTAAAGCAAAAATAGCTAGCTATAGCAGGTTAGATTTAAATAAGCTAAACAATTTGTTTATAAGCAAAAAGCAGAATAGCAGCTGTTAAAATTATATATAAGATCTTTAGGCTATGTATAATATAGCTATTGCGCAGTAGTATTATGCTGTCTACGTCTAATATTTTAGTTAGCTATAGCTTGGGCTAATCTTTTTTTACTAGCAGATTAGCTGGCTATAATATAAGTTTTTTTGTGTTAATATGGCTAAGCCAAACTTTATGCTGGCTGCTGTATATATAAATAATAGCAGTAGTAGTAATAGTAATAGTAGTAGTAGTAGTAGTAATAATAGTAGTAGTAATAGTAGTAGTAATAATAAAAAAAAAAAGGAAGCTTGGCTTGGTTTAAACAATTAGGAGCAAAAGCTTAAGGAGCATGAGTTTAAAAAAAAAGATAGAAAAAAAGGAAATAAAAAAGAAAGAAATAGAAAAAAAGGGGATAGAAAAAAAAAAAATAAAAAAAGCCAGCATAACGATGTTGCTAGCTGCTTATTAAGTTAAAAGCAACAGCAGGGTAGTTTAACTAAAAAAAAAAAATTTGCTGTTTATATAGCTTAAGGTTAAAGGCTAAAACAAACAGCTATTACATTTTTTTTTAATAGTACGTTTTATACTGCTACTTCTTTTTATTTTGCTATGCTGTTACTACATATAAAAAATGCTGCCAAATATGCGGGCGAGCAAAATCTTAACCTTAACAGCGCATTTTATACGCTTTTAAAGGCTAAAGCTATGTAAAAGATTTTTAAATAGCAAAATAGCATAGCTTATGTTTTAAAAATAAAAAAAAGCTAAGTGCTAATTATAATACTGTTTATTAAAAGCAAAAAAAGTATATTGTTTATGTTGTTAGCAAAAGCTAAAAATTATAGTATAACAGTAATAGTTATATTATTTATAGCGCTTTTAAAAAATTTAACGCAGTGCGCGTATAACTTTAGTATTAACTGTTTTATATAACGTTTTGCTAAATGTAACAAGCAAAATAAAATAGCTTGCAAAGCTTAACTAATTGTAATTAGCGCAAACATAGCTTTTTAAAAAAAGTTTATAATATATTTTAATATGTTATATAAGCATAAAAAGCTGGGCTAGATTTTTATTAACAAATATTATACAATTATAATAAATATAGCGTATTATACAAAGCTAAATACGCTGTATAAGCTTTATTAGTTTAATTGTTTTATTATATTGTTTATAGCTACTTTTTTTGTTTGTTTAAAAGCTTGGTTTTGCTAATTTATGCTTGCAGAAAACGTTATAATTTTTTAAGTTTTTATAGCAAAAAAAAATATTTATTATACTGTTTAAATAGTTAAGCTAAGCAAAAGCGCAGTCGAAAAAAAGGTGCTAGCGTTAGCTACGCAAATAAAGCAGCTAATAATTAGTAATAAAAAAAAAGTAATATATTGCTAGTTTAAAAAAATATGTAAATAGTTTGCGCAAAAGCTAGGCTACGCATATTATTATGCAAGCATATTAAACAATTTGCGCGCTGTTACAGTATTATTGTAAGCAAAAAGTAGAAGCGGGCGCAGCTAGTAAATAATAGCTATAACGTTGTTAAATACAAAAGTAAACATTTTTAAAATCTAAATAGTGTTGCATGTTAAGCTGTTGTATAAACTAGTTAATTTTATTTAGCAAATAAAGCAAAGCAAGCAATAAAACAAAAACAAAATAATTTTTGTTATTATATATAATAAGCAGCTAATACAAACTAAAAAAATTAGCAATAACGTAGTTTATATAAACTAAAAATAGATAATACGATTTATTAAAACAATTAGCTATTGCTGTACTGTAATAAAAGCGTTTATAAATAGCATAGCTGATAAAAATTGCGATTTAGTAAGTAGCAAGCAATATAACCGTTGTTAAACGTTGTTAGCAAAAGCAGCAGCATTTTGTTACAGTTTTGTGGGCAATAAAAGTAAAAAGGAAAGCAAAAAAAAAGGTAAAAAAAAAAGTAAAAAAAAAAAAAGTAAAAAAAAAAAAAGTAAAGAGAAAAAAAGGGCAACAAATTAGCTAGCTGAGCATATAAAAAGCCGGCATACTAAAGTAGCTAAATTAATAATATAGCTAAAAGCGATTAAAAAAAAATGTTTAGTATATTATTGTTAGTAATAGGTACGTAAGCAAATAAAAGCTAATATAAAAAAATTTAATTATTGGCTAACTTGGTATAAATATATTTTTTATAAAATATATATAGCATTTTAGCAAAAGATTTAGTTTGGAGTATATAGCTGCTGCTTTAATTGCAAGCTTTTGCAAAATTGGTATAAAAAAAAAGAAAAAAAAGGTTTTAAAAGGCAAATATGTTGGTAAAATAACTAAATATTGCAGTTAAAGTTAATAGTTAGGCGGCTTAAAAGGTTTGCTTAGCTAGCGAAAAAGAAGTTTAGGGTTAATATACTTTATATAAATAAGCTTGCTTTATAAATAAAATAAAATTGGCAGTAGTATAAGCAAAAGATTATTAATGCTATTGCATTATAGGATTTTCTTATATATAACTATTTTTTAATAGTTTAATTATTAGACTTTTTTTTTTATTTTTTTTTTATTTTTTTTTTATTTTGTAAATAAATATAAATATAAAAAAAAAAAAATTAAGTTATAATTAACTATTAACTATATAATAATAAAATATAACTAGTTAATTAATTAAGTATAATAAAAAATAAAAATATAGTTAATAAAGTAGTAAAAATAATTAAAAGTATAAAAAGAAAAGTATAAAAACAAAGGTTAAAAAGTGGTAAAACTTGGTAAATATGCGGAGCAGCTTATTGGAAATAAAAACCAAAATTAAAAAATGAATTTATTATAATAATAAAAAAAGTAAAATAATAAAAAGAAAACAAAAGATAATTATTTATTAACAAAAAAGGTAAGGTAATAAAAAGTGGTAAATATATAAAGCGACCGGTTAAATATAAAAAAAAGAAAAGGTTATATTAATAAAAACATAAATAAAAAAAAAAAAAAAAAAAGGAAATTTATAAAGCT
>MU377431.1:0-16278 GCA_022495195.1 Xylaria digitata
TAATTTATTATAGATTTTTAAAGTTGGTGAGTTTTTGGTGTAAAATTGATTTCATTAGGGGGCTAATTTCATTGGGAGGCGGGGGGCTCTAGTCGCCCATGGAAATCAAACGGAACTTCTCGTCTCATCTCACTGACACTACTGGTATACTACACCAACCCCTGACCTGGTCTGTAGCGCTAGTCAACACCTAACACGCATGTGTATAAGTACACAAGTTGTACCCGGCGGCTACGCTGAAGGGAGAAAAAACTAAAACTAACCCAACCGAAACTAAGACTCAGTGACATATTGAAGATCATTATAGGTGATTCCACTTGCGGCAAGATAGTATATCATCTCACCGGTCCGGGAGGGGGGGTTGCGCTCTTGCGAGGCTGTCGTCTAGCCGTGAGATGATCACTGCATACGCGGGTCTCTCGGATACTGAAGCCGATGTCGTGATTGTGAAACGCCAATTCCCTAACTGTCAGCTTAGCACGCACGTTTGGGGTCTCTGGGGTCGGGAAATATACTGCACTAAGTCAGTCTAGTATTAATGGCTATAATTAAAATAATCGCATCCTACCCTCCATGAATCATCCGCTATCACGAAGACAACGTCAGAACCCACCGGAGCGGGTGACCCGCCGAGCTTTTACTCGCTGGCGAAATAGGAGGGTGCTGACCGGGTAATCTATCATCTCGCCGCGGCGGGCGGTGGCAGAAGTATGGAAAGAAACCCGCGGCGAGCATGGTGCGACCAGCTCGGGAAGTATTTGTTTGCTTCGACTTCTCACTGTTCTAGGAAATAAAGCGATGATAACGACGACGACGGCGATGAGGAGGATGATAAGATGATGAGATGATGAGATGATGACGATGGCGACGGTACCGACGATAAAGACGACTGGGGAGTAAATTCCGATGCCGCGGATCGATTGAGCCTTGCGGCAGCGCATCACGTTTCGATACTGCCCAATGCCCTGCAGCGACAACGGTCCATCGTCGGGTAGGCGACCGCACGAGGCTTGGCGATGCCTTTTCTGCACAGTCTGCGTCATGGTGGACTGCCGTCCCAGCGCTCTGGGACTGTCAAGCCCAACTTACGCCCATATCCGTATCCTCCCGATCAGACTGTCCAATCCTATCGTTTAGGGGTTTTTTTATGCCGGGCTCTCTGGTCTCTTAGGATCATGATTAGGATCAGGTTTCGGCTCGGCTGTGGTAGTTGTTCAAGCCTTGTCAAGCTTGTCAAGCGTGCATGGAGGCACAGCTCGACGAACGAGAATAGCGGAGCAAGGGAAGGGATAGGTCGATCTCCTCGTTTCCCATCAGCAGTGCGCATATTCCTTCACCGCTTGACCGCTGTCTTCCAATTGTCGCCTAGATTATGGACTCTACACTAGAGACACTCCGCTCGAATGCTCGGCACGCCAAGCTCCACCACTCAGCTTCGTTTCCGAATCCTACCAATGAGGGGTGTTTTCGACATGGCCGGCTGACTCGGTGTCGATGACCATTTTGGGGGGTGTTTTTTTTTTTTTTTTTTCCCTTCTTCTTTCTGTCTGGTTGGGCGTTTTCTGTTTGAATTTCTGCACTAGATAGCTACAGTACACACTATCCTATACTAATAAATTTTCACGGCGCTGTCATTACCGACCCACGCAACGTCTATTGCTGGGAATGCTGGTACAACAGTACTCTCTCGCTACCTTGTCAGTCTCCGTTATGACCCCTGGACCCCAGTCCCAGTCCCAGGAACGCATGTCGGATGAATTTGTCTTGTACCTACTCGTACATATATACTATACCTGGGTGCATGCATACACCATGCATTCTCATAAGGCTTTGAGGAGATGGGCCTCCGGCACCCATTCCACCCATCCACGTCGATGTACGTGTACGTACTTTCCATCATGATGACCATGGCCGCTGAGGTTCCACTCGCAGTCCACTCCTTGGCCGTACGGTAGCTGGTCCCATGAAGTTGGGACTTCGACGTCTCCATATGTACTTTCTTTTGAGCATCACCGGTTACACCTAGCATGGCTGGGGTGATCTTCTATTGCGCTCCCACTTGGGCTTTGTTTGATCCCGCCCTAGACGGCGACTGTCACCGCTGCTTGGTCAAATATTAAAATAACTTTAATATCCGTAGACTGCCCGCCATGGATACGCCGGGCATACACTATCTGCTGCGCTGCTTTATACCTTCATCATTATCTACATTAGTTATTATTGAAAGATTCCTGCTTCTCTCAATGCCAAGCTAACACGGTTCCGATCTCTGGTTATCCCCATCTCACCTCATCTTACGTGCCTTAGACGCCTGCCGGCCTTGGGCACAGAGACATCTGCTCACTTGAACCTTGTCTCTGCCTGGTTCTCACTCAGCACCTCTTTGTATAACAGCTGCCTGACTGCTAGCTATATCTGTTTAAGTTAGCATCCTCAGAGTGCTCTTTAGACATCCGGCCATCTTAAACCACTTCCATCTTCTACAATCTTTGTTCCTATAGCACCCTATATCCTGCTCTGTGTCCCCTGTAACGGGCCGTTATCCACATCTAGACTATCGTGATGAGGCATAACTCGTTTGCGAGGACATCTGGTCCCTCTATCCGTGACGACCATGCGCCGCTCCCACCATTTCCGAGACGGCAGATGCTCGTGCTAGGTATGTACCTTGATCGAGATCAAACGAATGTTGAAACTAATACTAGCTCTATTAGCAATCTGCCGAATTTGTGAGCCGATTGCCTTCATGGGAATCTTCCCCTACGTATATTTCATGATAGAGGACTTCCACGTCACCGATGATGCTAGCAAAATCTCATTCTATGCTGGCATGGTCACCTCAGCCTTCACTTTTGCCGAGTTCTCGACTGGCCTCCTGTGGGGAAGGTTGAGCGACAAGATTGGAAGAAAGCCGGTTCTCTTGACAGGCTTAGCTGGCACTGCATTGAGTGTTCTCGTCTTCGGGTTTGCCCCTAATCTCACCGTCGCTCTCCTTGCTCGAGCAATTGGCGGGCTTCTGAACGGGTACGTTCTCAGATTGTGACTACCACAACCTTTCGATGCTAACATTGTCTAGGAACCTGGGTGTCTTACAGAGTACGGTGGCAGAGCTTGTGACTGCCAAAGAGCATCAACGTGGGTTCAGAATCATGACCGCAACCTAGGAAGTGTAATTACTAAATGAACGGCAGCTCGTGCTTACACTATCATGCCTGTAGTATGGTGCTTAGGGTTAGTTATCCTTTTGCTACGATGAGTTCCGGGGCGGACTCACTGACTGAATTTAGTTCCATCGTTGGACCTATGATCGGAGGCGCACTCGCACGGCCATGCATCAGCTATCCAAGTCTATTCCCTCCAGGCACAATCTGGGACAAATACCCATACCTGCTCCCAAACCTCTTCAGTGCCCTTGTCGTGCTTGTTGGGGTAATTAATGGCTTTCTGTTTCTCGAAGAGACGCATTCTCAGAAGAAAATGCAACGGGATTGTGGATTGGAAGTAGGCAATTGGATTCTGTCCAAGTTTACGGGCTTCCGAAAGTGTACCGAACCACGAGATGAGAAGTCGAAATTCTCTGAGATACAACCCCTTATCGATCACGATGAGCAGCTACCGACGTATCGAACGAACGAGAACACGCCAGTCAATTCACCTCGCCTTAGATCTGCGTCGGTGTCGACAATTCCTCAAGACTCACTAGATTTGACCCGATCAAAAGACCACATGGGCGTAGGCATCTCGCAGACGTTTACCAGGCCGGTGGTTCTCAACATCATCTCTTTCGGTATCTTAGCTTTGTAAGTACTCGCCGGACAGGAGCCCCTTTTCTCCCGCTAACTCAAATTTCAGCCACACAATGACATTCGATCAACTATTACCCGTTTTCCTAGCCACGGCGCCGCCCAAGGACAAAGTGGAAATGTCCCTTCCCCTCAAATTTGTTGACGGATTCAACCTCGACTCGAAAACCGTAGGCATTATTCTCAGCATCCAAGGAGCATATCAGCTGCTCATCAATATGTTCTTGGTCCCGAAAATTATCGCTCGCTTTGGCGCCTTGCGGTCATTCCGTTTCATTGCCGTCGCTTATTTTCTACTTTACCTAGTAACGCCATACCTCGTCCTCTTACCCCCGGGGTATCGGATGATTGGACTGGCTGTCGTGCTAGCGTGGAAGTGCACGTTTCAAACCATCGTGTATCCAAGCAACGCGATTCTCACGGCGGATTCGGCGCCTAGTCGCCTGGCACTTGGCACCATCAATGGCGTCGCAGCTTCGACAGCTAGCCTGTGTCGCGCCTTTGGACCAACAATCTCGGGTATTCTCTACGCTGTTGGTCTCAAGTCTGGATACTCTGGCTTGGCGTGGTGGTCTACTGCCCTCGTTGCCATCAGTGGCGCTGTGGTCGGACTTATGATTCCAGACCCAGCTAGCCACTCACCCTCACACGACGACAATATCAATGCCCATGATTGCGACGTAGAGGTCGCCGAATAGAATCGAACTCAGGATCACGCATACGACTGAGAATGCATAGGATCGGTTTCATTTTAGCGGTATTTCCAAAGGATTCTCTGGGCGTTTGATAGATTTGGTTCATCTTCCGGCGCATCTCACCTTATTCCCCCCACAGGTTGCTTGCGGTTCTATTGTCTTAACAACTTTGGCTTCGGCCAATTCCTTTATTGATACCTTTTCCTGTCTCGAACGTGGCCGGATTTCTGTTCTGCGATACCCTCTTCGCGTCCACGGCCAGCCCGTTCGCTTTTCGTTTTTCTAACCTTGAAACAAACGGAATTTGGTTTACGACGTCGCACATGCATAGACTGGGCTGGGCAACTGAGCAACATGATCACTTGTATACTCTTTATAGTTTTATTTTCCTTTTTGATTTTCTAGTTTCGATATACGCATGCACACATTGGATGGACAATAAGGATACACATGGGAAACACGAGGGTTACTTTATTTGTTTTAATTTTCCCTTTTTAACACACACCGCAGTCTCGGGTTTTGGATATGACGTGTCGTTGCATGGGTTGAGGGAAGCCTACCTGAGTTATGAAGATTTTGGGAATGGAAAGTGCAAAAATATTTGGGATCAAGATTTCTCTTGAGGGGCTATTGCGAACTGGCGTTGGATATCTTGATGACTACATCTACCTTGGTTGGCCTTTTAGGCTCATGGATGGGAGAGCACAAACACGGGTTACTTTATGGTGGTTTTTTTGTTCATCATGACCCTAGATTTTGACCTGTGAGAACCATCACCAAGAACCCGAAGATACTTGCGAATACATACACGCACAATAATAGCGTTCAATTACACAATGGAGATTGCATTACATTACGCTCTCATTCGGCTTCGGCTTTGGCTTTGTCTGTCGACATAATACGTTTTATTTTATAGGCTTATCTCGTTGAGGCACGTCACCGCGCAATTTTTCCACACAGTACAACATCATCACCAAGTGGCATCCACATAGTATCGGAAAGTCTTGCCACAGGGCTGTCAGCATGCAGTGTCCGTGGAGGGCTCACGGTGACACTTCCCCGCCCAAGCCATATCGGAGCGATTGTCACGATGACACTATCCACCAAGTTGGCTTCGCCCAGCAACGAGTTGATGATCCCGGCGCCTCCCTCAATCATGATGCTATGGAGACCCTCCTGCCGCACAGCCGATAGGATGGTGTGCCAGTCGAGGTGATGGGTGTCACTAGTCTTACCTTCATCGTTATGCACTGCGCTCAAGATTATGAACTTGCCCCCTATAGCTTCCAATATCTCCCTTTTCTGTATAGGCGGCTCCTTCTGAAGCGTCACGATATATGGCGCGAGGCCCTTACCCTCATATGCTAGCCGCATGACCTTGCTCTGGGCGGTAAAATCCCAACGCAGGCACGGATCGATGATGATTGGCCGTGGCTGATGGGTTGGGATTGTGCTTCGGCTATTATCCTCATCTTTCCGGTCACCTGTCATATCGCGCTCGCCGTTGTCACTACCATCTGAGACATGTACGGCGGCCGTAGCCAACCGTGAATTCAATCCAGGATCATCAGCAATGGCGGTTCCAACACCGACGCAAATAGCATCGTGCCGAGTGCGCAGATAATGAGTCATGGCCTTGGTCTGAGGCCCGCTCAGCGTGGTGCGGATACCGGGACCTAAGGCCAACGCCGAGTCTAGCGACGTGGCGAAGGTGAGGGTTACGAAGGGGAGGGTGGGACGTGATAACGGTGAAAGACCTGTGGTCTTTCGATGTGAGGAGGGCTGCGGGGGAGGCAGGTGAGGCTCGAGCCGCTGGCGATCGGCTGCTGAGAAATAGAGCGGTGCTTCTGCCATTGTAGATGAAGACCAGAGGTTGGCTTCTTTAGTAATAATGGTGTTTTGTTAACTGTACAGGTGTCGGGGTCGTAGGGCCCCTATCTTAACCTGGATAGGGATGATACGAATTGTCAAGCAATACAATATATTTATCCGGTAGCTATTGCAGTGATTCCTCACTTTTGTGCGGTAATTGTGCAATTCATGAAATGACACCTTTCAAGATGCGCTACGAATGCCGATTGTCGTCAAGTGAGCCCTATGTATCACACAGTACTTCGTTATACATACCAAGTTGCCATAATCCCAGTGGGGCTAGGGGTATTATTAAGTAGACTATCTGAAGCTGAGTCCGCACTGGGCATACTCCAAATAACCAAAATACTGCAATCATTACCTAGGTCTATCAACGCAATTGGTATAACTGGAAATAATAGACAAACAAAGATTTATTTGTTTCTAATAAGCAAGAGCTATAGGAACTATAGAAACAATAAGAAAATGATTCCTTGACTACCTAAGCTTGCGGAAAGTCCATGTGTACAGTTTAGATACTATATACATCCATATATGGCTAGGCGGGCTAGGCTAGGCACATAAGGTAATATTCGAGAACAAATTTGCCAAGGCGGCTCCGGGCACATGGGTTTTTGACTTCATTCTTTCTCATTATTTCCATCACATCGATGCATCTACATACATCAAGCCATCCTCCGTGAATCAATCATACCATGATATGCAAATTATAACCGTATAATTCAAGAGCCGGAAGAAGCCCACTCCTCACCAACGCACGCAAACAAGCCGTTTTAGGGTGGCGGTCTCATCATTCAAGGTAGTCTGTTGTGTACACCGAGTTTTGTTCTCATCCAGCTGTCAACCAACCACCTAAGAGTCTCGACCCTCGAGTCTTCTACTTGGATCCAATAATGCTTCGCTCCACCGGCCCCATTTACTTCATACCCAACCCAAAGATGTCGAGTCCAAGGTAGCGAAAGCCGAGTGTGTTTCCAGGTACTGTCCAGGTTCTACATACAGTAGTACGTGCCTAGTGTACTACAGGTAGGTATGTAGTGTACCGGAGCGTTCCGCTAATGTACACTACCTACAGAACGTTCAGGTAGGTATTATTCCCAGTAGTGGATCTTACGTCAGATCATACATCAAGGTACAGATACATCGGAAAAGAAACCCGCACGGAAACATGGCCTGAAGCGGTACAGCAAACGAGACAGTCATACGTTGGTCACTTCGTACTCACATATAACAAACCGCGTAAAGGTCGGATCTGGATGGATAGCTGCATTCAGGTCGATAAAGACGCGCGTGGCTTCGTCAATCATTACCCCACGAGGGCTGAGGTGTAGTAACAGCCCTCTGTGAGTCCCATTGTCCATTAGTATCCATCATGCCACACCCCGCCATTACTAGCATCACGTGGCGTGGGTGAAGAGGAGGGGGGGGAGGGTGTGCTCATAGTATTGTTTGGTATACAGCTTGCATCTTGAGAGATTTCGTCCGTTGGAAGCTATCGGAAACCCTAGTCTTGAACCCTGTTAAATCTGCATGCATTCTTACCAAGCCTATTAGTAGTGTACGTACATACAAACCCAAAATCCATACTACCTAGATACACTAGTGCTCACAATCAAGTGTCGCGGCCGAGGAATCGATATAGAGGTCCAAGGAGTTTGTTGGTGTGGTTGGCGGCCTCATTTCCACTTAGCCTCCAAATCAACAACCAAGACATTTTTTACTTGGCTACCTAGCCAGTTAAGGTACCTGCAAAGGGGACCTTTTGTAATGTAATAGAACATAAGGAGATCCAAATAAATATCTACCTGTGCCCATTACTTATAACAAAGACGGCATTAGCAAGAGAGTTACAGCCACGGCTAGACTAGACTAAGAGTAGATATAAAAGAAAAAACTCCGAAGATCTCTCAATCTCTTTTTTAAATGGCCATTTAATTTCAAATCAATCACTTTGCCAAGGTGCTGCCAAGAGTTAGTAGCATCTATCCTAGCGACCATCTTGCTTCGCCACACAATCCCACGCAATCCCACACATTCATCGAGTCAGTGGTAGTGTAGCATGCTACCTAGGTAAAGAGTGTAGAGAGTGCCAAAACAAAAAAAAAGTAGAGAGAAAAAAAAAGTGAAACCACTCCGACGCCTCTCAAACACGTAGTTTCATCCGCCCAACGACACGTGCACGTGAGACATTGTCTCGCCCGTGTTTCCGACGGAGCCGACTTAATTGACTTTCCGATCTTCCTTTCAGTATTACTGCATTTTCCCACTCTTTCACATCCCAACCAGACAGACACAGCGCCAAGGCAAAATCCACACGACATACATCTCCCGTAGAACACCGTAACTGCCATTCAATAAACCCTACTCGACCTATTCGATCTAGTCCACAGCGACGCGCACCCCGACCTACTCACCACTCCCATCTACACTTATCCCTCTACTCCGTCACATCCGGCCGACATCGCCCAACACCAGCCGGATCTCATCCTCTCACCCGCATCGCCAAGCATGTCTCACAAGTACGACGAGCCGCCCGCGTACCACAACGGTCCCGGCCCACAGGCGCCGCAAGCCGCGTATCACCAGCAACAGCAGCAGCAGCCGTACGGCGGGGACCCGAACTATCCCGGGTATGCGCCGGGCCCGAACATGGGCTATTACCAACAGCAGCCAGGAGGTTACCCGCCACAACAGCAAGGGGGTTATTATCCGCCCCAGGGTCCCGGTTACTACCCGCCTCAGCAGGGGGGTTACTATCCGCCCCAGGGCGGCTACTACCAGCAGGATAGTCGCGGTGCGGCTGGTGGTGCAGCGGGCGGTTGCTTGGGCGCCTTGCTCGGTACCCTTGCTTGCTGCTGTTGCTTGGATATCTTGTTCTAAGTCTGCGAGGCTTCTTGCCGCCGTTCCGGCGAAAGGGTGATGGCAGGATAGTTGGAGGATAACACAACGTATCGGTATGGTGGAACGGATGGCAGCAAGGACACCCGGGAATCTTGCTCCCATGGGAGGGAATCCGTAAGACGACAACGCAGCGGGGAATTGATTGAACAGAACAAAAGGGGGAACAGGTCTAATGGTTCCTAGAAAACCAGTTTATTAAGCAGGCGTCCGTCAAAGCAGACTCGTCGCCCGACTGTGGAGACCGGTACAGACATATACAAACATGAGGCTCGGAAGAGTCAGGCACATACTGCATTCTAATTGTTGAGGCGGGCGGGTTCATTGGGTTGGCGTTCAGGTCCAGGGAATGATCATATAGGATCTTTTGTCCTGACATCCGACTCTGTCACATAACATCTTTAGCATAGTCCACAAGGCGACAGCGACTTTTGCTAGAGATATAGGTTTCATATTTTACTACTACAGTATATCATTGCGCGTCTCTAATAACCCAGTACTCTGATTCGGAATGCATGCCGTATAATAGAAGCGAAATCACCTGTCGTACATCATGGAGCGACGCCATTTGTCTTCTCCTCAGCTAAACCTGTGAATAGCTCTTCAAACTTCTCTTGTGCCTCTATGACGCAGTCATGCGAGTAGATCATCTTTTGTACGTCGGGGCTTGCCCATTTATCCGGTACCGAATTGCCCTTCTTGCGTCCCTCTGCGAACTGGCGATCACGTTCATCCCTAGCCCTGCCCTCGCCTAGGTGAAGTGTGCGCCCCGAAAATGCAGCCAAGTCGACAAGGGTGTACGTGCGCTCCTTGCGCAGCAGCTCGTAGACCTTGAGGGCCCGTGACAGTGCTTTCCTGTTGATCTTTCCATCGATAACGGGGACTGCGTTGACACACTCGGCCACCACAGCAGCATCTTCAATAGCCATTGTGGCGCCCTGGCCGAGATGTGGTAGGGTTGGATGACAGGCGTCTCCGATGAGGGTTACGGCACCGAGCGTCCAGCTCTCCAAAGGCTTGTGGGAGCGTAGTCTCCACTCGCAAACCTCACCCTCGGGGACGAGATTCAGCATGCGCAGCACGAGAGGGCAGAAGTCTCCGTATACTTTCAACATGGCGCTCTTATCGCCTCGCGTTGTATATGTAACACTAGGAGCTGCGGCGAAGTTGGTATCTGGCTGGCATGTAGATAGGTTATAGATGGTCTTATTGCTGATCGGATACGCCACAATGTGTCGCTTTTCGCCAATCCACCGCAATGCACAATCTGAATCTAATAGCTCGAGCATCTCGGGGTCCTTTTCCATATCGGTCCGCGAAAGCATAATACGATAGGCCGCCTGGCCCGTGTCCTCGACTTCGGCTGAGCTATTAATCTCCTTCAGTAGGGCCGTTCGAGTAGGCGATTTGATGCCGTCTGCAGCAAGTAAGATGTCGGATTCCACATCATATGCCTCGCCGCCCCGGGGTTTCACCGTGAACGACGCTTTATCAGGCCCAAAACTCTTAATACTCTCCAACGCGGTCGAGAAATGGAAAGTGATGGCTGGTTCCTTCTGGCAGCCTTCGAAAAGGCTACCAGCTAGGGATGCCCGATGACCAACACAGTGAGGGTAGCCGTACAACTCGGTAATGTCGGGCATCTGGACGAGAGATAGTTCCTTGTTGGTAGAGCCTTCACGGATACTTGAGGACGTAACCGTGGTCGCCTCGGCGTGAATCTTGGCCCAACATCCCCAGCGGTCAAGGACACGGGCCAAGTTCGGAGCTAGTTGAATACCTGCACCGACAAAGCCCAGATTCGACGCAGTTTCATAGACATTGATTTTCTTAAAGCCCTTTTTCGCGAAGGCGAGGGCGCAGGCTAGGCCACCCATGCCTACATGAGGAGCAGTGTAAGAACCTTGAGGAAGTCTTTATGGAAGGTAAGGTAGGAGAGTTCTTACCTGCGCCGATTACTGATATCCGTAGCTCTTTGACGTCCGCCATGATGATATGCCACGTCCCGAGAAGTTGAGGAGCCCAAGAATATCAGCGAGGCTCTGCTACAGCGCGGAAGCCCCTATTTCAAGTAACAATACGGGCAATAGATCGGAAGAGAGCGCCCACGGCCGACCCGTTGAAAGAGGCATCACGGGCAATAAAAACCCCCGAAGAGAACTTCCTAGTAGACAGAAATACGGACACGCATGGTTGTGGCTGTCATGTGGGGTGAATCGACATCCGGATAATGAGGGGCTCAATTGACACGGCAATCTGGCGAGGATAGTCAATTGGCTAGGAAAATCATTTTGCCTGAGGCGACGAATTCCCCCGATACTATAGTCTGATATCGAAGACGCAATTGGGGGAGTCGGAGTAAGCCAATTTTCCCCTACTATCCTGAGATAATGCAACCTAGGTACCTAATCAAGAACGAACCCCCTTAGATAAAAACCCGGGCTAATGGCACCCAGCAAGTCAGCGGTCCCGACAACAATAAATACGGGGAGCTTGAGAGATCACGGACGACGCAGGGGTCGTCGATCGCGGATGAGGGGCAGTACTGGAGGGACACGGAGCTAGCGGACAACTACGCTAGGTGAGATACCCCTCGTAGGATTATACCAACACTAACCAATACCCATGGTTGAAAGATACCTGCATGTAGGTTAGATACAAAGCCATCATTTATTATTACTAGAAATTGCAACGAATTGGGAATTCACTAGTTAGAACACGCAACGTCCCGATTGCATTGCCACCCATGAGGTACCTACTATTATGGGGCAGGTAGGTACTTGATCCAAGGTACCTACCTATACGTGATACCTAGGTATGTACCTAAGATACATATGCACTTAAGGTAGAAGGACGTAATAGATAGAGCATTAGGTAGTCGTGGTGAATCAACATCCATGGATATTGCTTTGGGCAGATAACTCCCCTATACATAACATCCTAACTACCTACAGTACATAGAAGGTTAGGTACATTGATAGCACGGAACGCGGGGGCAGAGGGGTATCATCTACACGGAACAACGAGGTTCCTTGCCACATGCATCCATGTGTCTCTACCTAGCTCCTGTAACTGCACCTTATCGATAAGTGTTACCACCCGACCATAGAGAAGCACATTGCATAAACAGCTTAAGACCTTGAGTGCCTCAATAAGGCAGCATCTACATCCTCCTTTTCCTCACCTTTCTCTTAATTTCGTGGAAACTCTTGGTCCATAAAGCGAAATGGACCCCCAAAAGTTTAGCACGTTACCAGTACTTAAGAAACAGCATTTGCTTGCTGAATTGTAGGTATAGTTTGCTGCAACAGCAGTAGCCTCTTCCAGTTGAGACCGCCGTGGCTGACGAGAGTTTCAGCGCTGGCCTCAAACAAGTTTGTCCAGATGGTGTCTATGTCGGTCTGACGCCTGGTGACCCGAGTCTCTGGACTGGCGCTATTTTCGTGCGTGATGGTAAGACTCACAACTACTTCACTCGTCACTGCTCCTAACGTGAATTCGAGGCCCGTATGCTCCGGCTGTCATGCGGTTCCAGATCTCCTTTCCGGACTCTTACCCCAGGTTACCCCCTTTAGTGACATTTTCAACCGACATGTTTCATCCCTTGATTACGCCTCTGAGCACGTATATGTATTCCACCGACGTGCAGAATAATGGGACTGTAAGCGCAACCGATGAAGAACGCCTACCACCTGGAGGCTTCAGTTTAAGGCATGGTTTCCCGGACTGGTTTGGCCGTCAAGGCCGGAAAGCGGCCGAAACTAAACAGTCTGGTGGAGGCCAAACAACCCGACAGACTCCGCATCGACCGCCGCCACCCGCAGATCTCAGTAGCGGAGGCACGCCAGGCTCGAGGAACTCGGCGATAGGGCAATCATCTATATTTTTGGAAACGAAAAAAGAGGAGGTGTCTATATTCGCCGTTCTCCATTATATCCGTAGCACTTTTGACGATGAAAATGTGCTGGACACGATACCACTGGAAGCGGCAGGGAATCCAGGCGCGTGGTACGCTTGGCGGACTCATCGGGTTGAACAGGGCAAGACATTTGAATCGCCGTCTACGTCGACGAGAAAACCTGAGGAATGGAACTGGGAAGGTGTCTGGGAGGAGAGGGTCAAGAAGGGTATTTCGGCCTGCTTATCGGAATCAGTCATGTTTGGTGGTGTCGGTGCCGCTGATGATGTTGTAAGTGCGCGCTGACTGTGACGCGACACAGGCATGAATCACTATCTGACTTACCATCTTACAGATACGATTTCTCAACATGGGGGAGGACGACCTCAACACTATAAAGGAAAACCTCTTGCGCACCGTGGATCATCCTTCTTGACTTCTGTCTCCCTTATCTTTTTAAGGGGGTACTGGAATAATTGGTTCATGGTAGGTGTCCTCGCCTTGTTTAACCGCGTTTATAAGGAAGTCAATTCCAGGACAAAGTTGACCTTCGCTTGCTGGGCAATGGCTCACATACTGTATTTGATTCATTCTGGGAACTTGCAGCTTGTTCATTTTCTAAAGTTCCATCTTGTTCCGCATGCACCCCACCGTACACCGCGGCTTCTCTTTCTCGGATTCAATTGATACCGCAAGCGTATACCCCCTAGAGATCTATTTCCATTGTCATCTTCCCGTACATCAATCAGACACCATCCATGTATTTCGCAAACTTTTGTGATAGTGCATTACATTGAATCTCTAATATCAATTGCTATCACTGAGAAGCATTAGCTATCTCCATGGAACATCAGCCTTCCGTCACGCTAATCGCTATTACCGTCGCCATTCCTGGTGTTCTCGTTCTGCTCATTATAGGTTGCATCCTTAAGGGATTTCATATTCATCCCCATTGCTGGCATTTTTCTTTGCCAGGTAATCTACGGCGCAAAGAACAACCTCCGCCACTTCCGTCGAACCATTTCAACGACCCTACTACTAGCTCGGTAACAATTGAAAGCAACTTCATCGGCCAAGATGAGAACCGTATCCCTGCCGGGAGCCAGCCACCATGCTGGGACGTCCGAAGGCCCCAAGTCCGATATCCCATCCCCGCTCCATATAATCAAAAAGACCAAAACGGTGGAGTTTCGCCCTAGGGAGAAAAGGGAGACAAGCAGTGGTAGCATCGACTACGGCCCAGACCGGCCATTGAGTGTGATGAAAAAGCGCCAACACCGTGGACCTGTTGCGGAAACTACCTTTAAAACTGGCGATGTTATGCCAAAACCCGGCTGTCTTTCTCCAGCCCAGCAGCAGCCAAAGCCACGAGCTCCGCTGCGATGGCTTTCCAGACAGCGAACTTCCTCCTCTAGTACCACACACCGCAGGTACGATCTACGGAGCTATAGTAGATCTTCTAATGAGTCATCAATTGGGCCGTCGCTGGGTTCAGGATTCTTTGAGGAGGCGGTAACCTTTGAGCCTTCCGGATCCCGCAGCCCAGCGCAAACGGACACTTCATTCTCCAGTGTGCCCACATCGGCCGACTATAACGATGATTGCCATCTCTTGACCCCACGTATTTCAATTACACCCGAGGTGCAGACGTCCAACAATGCCATATACACAGTATGGGCGGCTATAGAGATTTCCGCTCAGCTTTCTCGTCCGTATACTAATAGTATGCTGAATTCACACTCGGACGATAGCTTCCTCTTGTTAAATCCTTCACGTGCAGGCAGTGTATCACGGTTTGGATCTCTTTACAATTTACAGGTCGATGTCGTCCCTACTCAACAGACTACTGTGATCGAAGTTATACAGGATGACCAGCAGAGGTGAGTATAAAACCTCCTCAATCCAATATCGACTACGCTTACACAGACTCAGGAGTCTAAATCTCGGCTCCACTATGCTAGTCCTGGCAAAAGTTCAAATAAATCACAGGCAGCAACAACCTGACAGAGCCACAGTTCAAAAGTCTAATGAACTCATCGCCGATCTTGAGAGCAAGCTTGGGGCGGCTAGTATTAGATACCTTCAGGTTCGCTTGCGATATCACCATTCCGGGTTTTTGACATCGAGCGGCGCCGCACCAGTAGGTGGGATAGTGGACTGCCAAACTCAACTCGAGACAATCGCAACTGGCTTCATTGAGCAACAAGATTTACGCTCGCCTTCCTGCAAATCGCCTACTAGTGCTACTAGAAGTTCACCCTTCGGCCTCATTGCTTCATATTGGGGCCCTATTCGCGCCAACGAAATACTTTTTCAGAAGACATCCCGCCAATCCAAATCGATGGTCTTGGCTAATACCACACCCACTGGTAATCGGAAGACCATGACAACTGAAGATTCCTTTACCCATCAAACGGAGATAGATTGTAACCCACTTACCACGTTTCCTCAAAGTCGAGTTAGTATCCAGACCCCACCCCCGGACCAAGGAGAGGACCCTGCTCATAAAATCTGGGCGGAAATGCGCGAGAGTACCTCACAGAGCCGTCGAAGTATGCGTACCAGCAATGTGAAGGATTTATCCGCTGTACCCGCGCCAAGTATTCCAGAGAGAGCACTGACTAACACAGGTTCAATGAATATGAGATCGGATGTGGACCGTCGAAGGGGATTGATACGAGATATAGCTTTGCGTAATAAGAGGTCAATGGACGCAGACAATCTGAGGGGTATGGTGCCGGCGATGAAAAATCTCGATATTTGTGGTAAAGAAGCTTGGGGCGACTCTTTATCTAACACATTCAACAAGGAGAATGTTCCCCCTGAACGAAGAAAAGAGGGACGATGGAGTCTTGCTAGTTGGTGGTGAGAGTGGAAAGGATGTGGAGAGTAGAACGTCGACATATTGAGTTAAGAAAGCTGTTCTTAAAAACATAATTTTATATAGACCCTAGAAGGTATCAAGGTCTGTTTTTCCACTATATATTGCCTTATTCTAGTGTCTTTTCTACTTCGCGATTAACGCATCCCACAAGCTAGTTTCGCACACAAGCAAGTTTCGCACTTTGGCTTGGCGTACCCTGTAGGCCAATTTATATGCAGGGGTACTTAC
>MU377432.1:0-16260 GCA_022495195.1 Xylaria digitata
TACTACATACTACATGTAGTGTAGTACGTACTAATACTAATATTACTGTAGTATACTACACTGTAGTATATGGACTACATACTAATTTGCCAACCTTGATTCTAAATACCTTTAAATAAAAACTTATTTTAAATATTCTAAATACTTTTAAATAAAAACCTATTCTAAGTATTTATTACGTAACCTTTGCGCTTTTAATTAGCTGTAGCTTGTTTTTTAGTTTAGCCCTTTATTTAGTTTATGTTTGCGCTAAGTTTTTTTTTAAGCCGTTTTTTTGTTAGTTTGTAACATTATTTCTTTTTTCTTAAAATTATTGTTTTTAATAATAAATAGTGAATATTTGTGCCTTTTATATAATTCTGCTTTCTTTTGTTTTATTTTTTGTTATAGCTAATCGTATAAAAAAACGCTGCAAAAAACTGCTGTCTTATAAAAAATTTGTAAAGCATAACTCTTTTTTTTCTACTGTTATTTTTTATGCTTTGATTACTATTTTTTTTTTGTGCTTTTATTGTTAACAACGTAAATTTGAATGTTTATTTACTAAATTTAAATTAAGTTGCTGTTTTGTTTACATTTGCAACACCCGTTTTTAATATAATGCTAAAAGCTTATTAGCTAAGCAATTTAACAAAATTGCTGCGCAATATAAATTATTAAAAAAATTTTTTTTTTTTTTTTTAAAAAAGCTGCTAAGTTGGCGCTTGCTTATATATATTGTTTTTATAAACAAAAGAAAATGTGGTATAATAAAATAATAAAAGCTATAGCTTATAATATTATAAATTTAAAAAAGTTTAAATCTTTTAAAAAATATAAGCGTAAAAAAAAAAGTTGTTAAGTTAATAAAACTTTTGCTTTTGTAGCCGCTTTGTTTATTTTTAACTAAAACGTTTTTAAATTTTTTTTTGCTTAAAAAATTAATTTTGCTTTTTTAGTTTTAGTTAATTAAAATGCTGTTAATAAAATAATACAACCGCTTATATTACTTGTTGCGAATGCTTTTTAAGTTTTTAAATGTTTTTTGCATATAAATATTTTGTTTATTTAATTAAATATTTTATTTTATGTTTTTTTTAACGTAAGTTTAGTACTTTTTTTACTTTATACTTTGTTTAATTTTTTTTTACTTTAATAAACGTTTTTAGCGTAGTGTTATTTAATGCTTTTTTTAATAATAAAATATAAAAAATTGGGTGTATTTTTATTTTATAAAGTAGTAATAGTTAATAATTAGTTTTTAAAATAACTTTTTTAATTTTAAATAGTTTAATGTGTTTAAAATTTAGTTTGTTGCTAAATTGTTTAGTTTTAATATTTTCTTTTAAAAAATTTATTTTATTTTATGTTTTTTAAAGTTAGTTTTAACAATTTTAATTTATTATAATATGCTTTTATATGTTGCTAAATAAATGTTAAATTATTTTTAAATCTTTGTTGTATTTTAATAAGCTTGTTTGTTTAATTTTTTGTTATTAGCGCTATTGCTTCTAAAATCTATGTTTAATTATTTTCTGGGTTAAACTTATAGTTTGTTTTAAATAATTATATTTTTATATTTTTATTGCTTAAGCTGTTATACGCAAATTTTGCTGCAAATAATAACTTAACCTAATTATTTTATTGTTTGTTAAAATAATATTGTAAGTATTGCTTTAACGTTTGGTTTAATTTTTTAGTTTGATTATCTGTTTATAAATAATAAGCCGTAAATAGCTAATACTTAATTTTTAAAGCTTTTATTAATAATTACTAATATTTAAAAGCTATAATAATGTTTTTATTTGTAATAGCTTTTTTTAAAATGCTATGTTTACTAAAAACATGTTGCAATATTATATACACAAGTTCTTTTGCTATATTTAATTTTTTATATAGTACAAAATGCTTATACCTTATAAGTATGTTTATAATAACTAAAATTAAATTATATTTAACTTTTGTTACTTGTTTTTTTAATTTTAATAGCTTAATAATAAAATTAAATAATATAACTTTTTATGCTTTATTAAATAGTTTAATAAGCTGTAATAGTTTATAAGGCTTGTGCTATACTATTTTTGCTTTTTTGTAAAAGTTATACTTTTTGCATACTTTTTTAAATATTTAATCCTGGTTTTATATTACAAAGTTGTGCTTAAATCTTTTATAAGTTTTATAGAATTTTTAATGTTTATATAATTGTGTTTTATAAAAATGCTAAGCAAATTCCTTTTGTAAACTATTAAATATTATTATTTTTGTTTTATATTTTAGCTATTTATTTTTATTAATTAAGCTTGGTATAATGTTTGGTACTAAATGTTAGGGTTAGTAATTAGTTAAACTAATTTAGTTAAGGTATTTTTATAATTTTTATTATTTATTTATTATTTATTTTTATTATTAATAATATAATATTAAATTTTATTAACGTACAACATAAGTCTATTAATAACACAAGTTTATTAACAACTTTTCCACACCTTCGTACAAACAAACATAATAATTTAACCACAACATTAAAAATTAATTTAATTTAATTAGAAATATTTTTACTAAATGTTTTTATAACATTTTAATAAGTGCGCGCATTATGTCCGAGCTTGCTGCATATTCTATACCTTTGTATGCGCGTTATACCACTTTTTGTACAACAACTACTTGCACATATTTCTTTTAAAATCTGCTTTTTAATAGCTTACTTAGTTTTAAAATCCTGTCTTTTTTGTATAATAAAAAATCTTTTATTTTAAATACGTTTGTTTTTCGTATAACAACGTTAGCTAAATATATAATTTACTTTTTAAAATGTTAAAACTTTTTTTTTTAATAATATAACTTTATATATAAGCAATGTTATATTTTTTATAATTTAATTAACAATATTTAAAATAGCTATAAAAAAGCTACTTTTATATTATATAATTTTTTTTTTAATATAATTATTTTAAGATTGCATATTTTTAATATTATATAAAGTTTATAATTTCTAAAAAAGTAAATATTTTTTAAACAATAAAAATAATCTAAGTAATGTTTTAGTTAGCAATTTAGTTTTAAATTATAAAAACATATAATTTAGGTTGTACAAAACTAATCCAGTACTTTTAAAACCTCTTTATATATTTAATTCTGTTATAAAAGCTTTGTACGCTTAATAAAAAGCAGTAAAAAAATCTTTTTTTAAGATATAAATAATATGCGACCATACTAATTTATTAATTTTATTAACGTACAAACGTTTTAATAAGCTAAAACAACTAACATTAAAAAGCTAAAGCTAATACAACAAGTATAAAAGCATGCAAAAAGTAATAATCTTATATTTTTTAGCATACAATTTGAATTCGGTAAAATGGTAGCTTTTATAGCTATTAAAGATAAGTAAGCAATAAATACTTTTTGTACAACTAGCAGTATGTTTATTAAAATGTTAAATCTAATTTAAACCTTATTTATTTATTGTTTAACTATTTTTTATAGTTGCAATAACTTAATTGTATAACAATTTGCTGTTTTTATATTAAAATAAAAAATAAGTTTTTTTAGCTAAAATAATATATAATAAAATAGCATAACTATATAATAAAACATTTTAAATAACAAACAACTATTTTTAATTGCTTTATTATATTGCTTTTAGTTGTTTGCGCTAGTTAAAAGTTATAACAACTATTTTAAACAATATTTTGTTTATTATAAAGCCCGTTTTATTAAAATTGTAAATATTCTTTTTAGCAATTTTATTAAAAGTTATTATTAATCGTACAAGCTTAAACTACTTTTAATATATATTAAAATTTTTGCAAAAAATACGTTAATAATCGATTTTTTAGTTAAAACGCGTACAAAAAGTAAGTTATTATTATATAAAGTTTAAAGCCCAGTTAATACTAACCGCGGTCGCGTTATAAGCGCGTAAAAAAAAATTTGCTATATTTTTAACACTACTTAACTAAAGCAAAAATAATCGCAAAACTAAATTTATTATATATTGTATAATAGTTTGCTTTTTTAAATCGGTCAATTTTTGTACTAATAAAAATATATTATATTATAAAAAAATTCCGAGCTAGCGGTTTTTAAGCGTTGTACAAAAAACATTGTAAATTTTTGCTGCACAATTAAAAGTTAATTTTTTGTTGCATACAAAAGCTTATAATGCAAGCTGTATATCCTCTTTATTTTATAAGCGCGCTATTGTTAGTTGTTAAATAAATAATAAATAAATAATGGGTGTATAAAAGTATAAAAAAGTTGTTAATAGACTTATATTGTTAATAGATTTATGTTATACGTTATATTAAAAATATTATTTAATTATAATTATTATATTATAATTTTTTTTAAAACAAGTTAATTTTTTAAGATATAATTTATTAAAGTTGTAATTTTAATTTTCTAAAGTTTTAATTATTATTTAAAACAACTTATATTTATATTTCTTTTATTTATTTAGTTATAATACTAATTTTTAATATATAAAAAACATTATTTTATTATAGTAATTATTTTGTAATTACTTTTTATATAAAGTAATTTTTTAAAATATAATTTATTAAAGTTGTAATTTTAATTTTCTAAAGTTTTAATTATTATATAAAACAATTTATATTTATATTTCTTTTATTTATTTAGTTATAACGCATTTTACAAGCTAGTTTTACATACAAGCAAGTTTTGCACTTTTCAAACTTTTGTACGATTAATTCTAAATAACTTAACAACTACGTATTTAATTAATTAAATTTATTCGGAATTTGATTTATTAAACAATTTTATATTATTTTAATAAGTTTGCGCATTATAACCGGCTTTGCTGTAAAGTTTACAGCGTTGCGCGCAAGTTTTCTGCTTTTTTATACAACAATTACTTTAACGATTTTCAGACCTTTTTTGCTTAGCAGCATTTTATACAACTTGTAACTTTTATGCTTTTTGTATAATAAGCGATTTTTTATTTTGTAATTAAGTTCTTTTTGTATAACAATGTTAGCTAAGCTTATTATTTGCTTCGCAAAAAGTTGCAACTTTTTTTTTTAATAATATAAAACAATAAAAAATTGCAGTTATATTACGCAATAACTAGCTTATACTATTAATAATAGCTATTAAAAAATTATTTATATATTATATAATTTGTTTTTAAATATATTAAGCTTAAAATTTAACTTTAGTTAAGTTATTTAAAATAGTTAATTATTAATTTGCAAATAAAATAAGCAATAAAAGTTTGATTTTTAAAGTTTTTAAACAAAAATTTAATTAAAAAATAACATATTTAAAATTATATAATACTAATTTTGCTTTTTAAAAACCTTTTTAAATATTTGCTTTTGTTATTAATGCATTAAACGCTTTAAAAAACGCAAATAAAAATCCTTTTTTAAAACGTATAATATATATGCTTATATTAAATGTTTAATTTTTTTGCTATACACCTGTTTTAATAAACTAAAATATTTAATATTAAAAAGCTAAAGTTTATATAACAAATAAGCTAGCATATAAAATATAATTATAAAATTTTTTTTATAATATAGTTTAAAAATAGTTAAATAATAACTTTTATAACTATTAAAAATTAATAGCTAAAAAACATTTTTTATATAACGCTTTATATATTTATTAAAATGTTTAATTTAATTTTAACTTTGTTTGTTTATTATTTAACTATTTTTTATAGTTGCAATTTTTTAATTGTTTAATAATAAGCTGTTTTAATATTAAAATATAAAATAGTTTTTTGCTGCTAAAATAATATATAAAAAAATTGTATAACTATATAACAAAATAGCTTAAATAATTATAAACTATTTTAAATTACTTTGTTATACAGCTTTTAGTTTTTTTAATTGTTTAAATGTTGTTATAACTATTTTAGCTATAATTTTGTTTATTATAAACTTAGTTTTATTAAAGTTATATATATCTTTTTTTTAAATTTTTTATTTGTTAATTATATGTTATACAAAAGCAAACTAAACATAATATTTAATCAATTTTTTGTTTTAAACACGCTAGTAATTAATTCGGCAGTTAAAACGCGTTTTAAGCTTTAGTTATTATTATATAAAGTTTGAAATTTAATTCTTTTTAACGCAAGCTTTTTTATATAGCTTTAACAATCGATTAGCTATATTTTCAATAGTATTATGCTTAAGAAAAAACAATTGCAAAATTAAGTCGATTATATATTATATAATTAATTATTTTTTAAATTTAATAAGTTTTTAAGTATACAAAAATATAGCGCGTTTTACGTTGCGTCCGTTTTTTCAGTTAAATAAAATGCAAAAAAGTATGTTAAAAATATTTGCTGTACGTTATACGCTTAAATCAAAGTTTATATAAATTACTTTTAAAGCAAAAATTAAATTTATTTTATTTTATATAAATAACATATTAATTAAAGCAATATTAATTAAAATAATAAAGTTGGAATATTAATCGTACAAAAAAGTTTAAAAAATACAAAACTTGCTTGTATACAAAACTAGCTTGTAGGATACGTTAATACTAATTTTTAATATATAAAAAACATTATTTTATTACAATAATTATTTTTAATTAATTTTATTATTTTCTTTTTTTTATTTATTTAATATTATATATATAATTTTTTTATTAACTAATTACTTATTTTCTTAAATAGCTTTTTCATCCTATTTTTCAACCTGTTAATTTTAGTAGTATTGTTGTTATAAAATTCGGTTTTTTTTAATTTTCCAGCTTTTTAATAAAGTTAATTGTTTAACTATATTTAATAAAATCTTATTTTGATTTTGAATAATAATATTACCAGATATCGAAAAGGTCCGTTTAATAAAAGCTAAAGTAACTAGAATTACTAAATAACGGCAGGCTAAAATACTTAAAACTAGAAATTGTAAAGCATTTGCTTTTTACTATAATAAAACATTAGTCCATAAATATATTAATACCTTTTAAAGCTTAAAGTTATAAATATAAATTTACTTACGTTTTTAAAAAAAAAAATTTTGCTTATATAACTGTTTAATTTTCTAGTTAAAGAATTATCTGTTATATATATTTTATTTGATTTATTAAAATTGCTTTTGCTACTTTTTTCAAAAACATTAATGTTTTAATTATTATTTTGTTCTTTTTCGTTTTTTATACTAATAATTATAAATATTAATATATTAATAATAAATTAATAAATTATAAAATATTACTTACTTATTATATTTTTCTTTTAATAAATCTATAATATTATTTTTAATGTTGTTATAATAAAAAAGCAAACTACTAAGTTATAAATAGCTGGTTTTTTGCGTTAGATCTAAAATTAATCCAAATAAAAAAGCTTTAAAATCTTTAATATTTTTTATATTAAATTTTCGAAGAAAATATTCGCTTAGTTTTATTAAGCCTTGTTTTATTGCTTGCACAAAACCTTTTAATATAGGTTTCTAAATAAATATTAGTTATTAAATTTTATAAATTAATAAATTAATAATAATAATAATAATAAACTTACTAATTTGTGGCCGTTTCAAATTTTTGTAGTATATTCTTAGTGTAATAAATTTATATTTTTCCAAATTTGGTAAATATATAATAGCCCTTTTAAAGCTGTTATATAATATTCACCTTGTAAATTAGTTAAAGCTTTAACAAATATTTTAAATATTCGTTTAAGCTGAACTAATATTTGCCAATTTAATGGCATAAAAAATATTTCTTTAAATTTAATATGGGTTAAATTTCGATTTGTATAAATTAAAGCTTCCTTTAATTCAAGGAAAACTTTAATTATTCAATATGTTAAACTTTAACGTATATAAAAATCTAAAATAAACAAATTAATATATAAATAAATAAATAATAAATAATAAAAAACTAACCAATTAAAATAACTGTTATTTTATAAGTAGCAAGTAAATCTTGATTTCTTTTACTTTAAATAATTCTTTGTTTAAAAACTTTTCAAATATTGGTAACATGGTTTATTATACATGTAATTCGTTAAACCCTTGTTATTAAGTCTGTTTATAATTAGTTAAATAAATAAATAAAAATAATACGTACCATTAAATTGTTGTTGTTCAAATTTAAAACGTTCATTTTCTTTTAAATAAGGAAGTTCGTTATTAATATAATCCAAAATAAAGTTGTTAATTTCTTCGTTTAAAATATAATTATTAAGAATATTTTGAACAACAATATTAATAATATAAGAAATACAGCAAATATCGTTATTAAAGTCTTTTCTAGTTTTATAATAATATAAATCTTGAAAAAACTTTATAAAACGGGTATTATTTGCAGCATTATCTTTAGTAATACTAACAATAAATTAGTAAATTATAATAAAAATAGTTATAATAAAAACATACCTAAATATATTGCTTTTCTTAATACTTGGATATAATTCAAGTATTTTTTAAACTTTGTAGCAATATAAATACCAGTATGATTAAATATTAAGTTTTCGAAACCGATTAATTTATAAATTAAATTAAATTCGGAATCAATAAAACAAATAATAACTCCAATAAATGAAGTATTTAACTTAAAAGAAGACCAAATATTGAATACTATTGAGAAATTACCATAGTTATTAACATGTACTGCTAGTTCGGAATTAAAAACACTTAAAGCGTTTTTAAAAGTTAAATCAAGAATATTCTTAATTTTATGCCGATTAATAACTAAAGATTTTCTAATAAAATATTAATATAAATAAAATAAATAAATAATAATAATAATAAAATATTAACAGATTATAATATAATAATAAATCTTGAAAAGATTTAGTATTTAAAATATTAAAAGCTAGATTATTTTCAATAATCAAGTTTAATATTTTAAATAAAGCTGTTTTTTCATTAAATTAATCTTCAAGAATTGTATTATTTCGGACTCGTTTTCGACTTTGTAAATTAAAAAACGTTGAAGAAATCGAAAAAACAGTTCCAGTTTCGCTACCTATATTAAAAAGTTAATTAATTAATTATAAATAAATAATAAATAAATAAATAACTTACGTTGTTTTTTTCCAGTTTTTTTAGTTTAAAGGTTATAAGCAATAGTAGGGTGGTGATTTTTATAATGCCGAGCTAAGTTTGAAGATTGAAAAGCTTTAACTTTAGTAACAATTTTAAAAGCACATCTATAAAATAATTAGTAAAATATAAATAAATAAATAAATACTTACAAAGTATATTGTATTTCCATTTTACGTTCAATAGTAATATCAATAGGTAAAAGGTTTTGTGTAAATAATCCTTTTCGAAAAACGTAAACTTTGGATTGTTCAGATGGTGGCAAGTGAAAATTTGGTTAATTTTCAGTATCAGTTGCAAAGTTATTCGATGAACTTGCTTTTTCAGTACTAATTACTTGTTCAAAAGTAATAGCAATTTCAGAATGGGAATATTCGCTGTCAAAAATATTGGAAGAAGAAGCCATTTTATAATTATTTTATTAAAAAATAAAAATAAATTATAAAGGGATAAAAGTAAATATAAAAGTATTATTATTTTACCAGCAAATAATAGTAGTTAAATAAATAGTGTAGTTTAATAAAACAAAAAAAAGAATTATAATATGTTGGAAATAAAGGTTATTTTATAAAAAAAACGTTTATAGATGTACTATTATTAAAATAATAATTAAAATAATTATAAAATAATATATAAAACGATTTAAGTTTTAAATTTAATATAAAACACTATCCGAAGTTTCAAGTTTAATACAAAACAAGTATTGTTATAAATTTAATACAGCGAAAGGTTTAAGTTTAATATAAAACAAGTATTGTTATAAATTTAATATAACCGAAGTTTCAAGTTTAATACAAAACAAGTATTGTTGTAAATTTAATATAACGAAAGGTTTAAGTTTAATATAAAACAAGTATTGTTATAAATTTAACATAACCGAAGTTTTAAGTTTAATACAAAACAAATATTGTTTTATATTTGTTTTATTTTAAAATAATATACATATTTAAATTATTTTTAATACTACAGATAATTTTTATAAGTATACAGACTTTTCTATTGTAACCAACTGTTTTTTTACTTACAAACCAATTACTCGTTTACTTTTACAGTTTTACACTCATTACTACAATTGTTTTATTTATTTTTACTTTATTTTTACTTTATTTTATTTTTTATTTTTTAATTTAAAATTATTATTATTATTATTATTTATTTAAAGGTTTATGTTATTTTATTTTTATCGAAACGATAATTTTATTATAATATAAATATCTTATATATTTACAATGTTACGACTTTTACATTTAAACAGTAAGTGTTTTTCTATTTATAATAATTTTATAATAATATATAATACTAATTATATTATTTAAATAGTTTAACGGTTTATATTGTTTAAAATAATATAAATATCTTATACTTACGATTTTACAGCTTTTACATTTAAACAGTAAGTGTTTTTTTAATTGATAATAACTTTATTTTAATATATAATATATTAATACTAATTATATTATTAAAATAATTTAAAGGTTTATACTATAAAATAATATAAATATTTTATATTTTTATTATTTTTATTTAATACAATAATTAATATATTAATATTAAAAATTACGTCATAATTTAATTTATGTATAAATTATTATAATAATAATAATTATAATATTAATAAAATAATATGTTTTATAATTTTATAATTAATATTATAAATATAATATTTAAATAAATAATAAATAAACATAATAATAATATTAAGTAAATAATAATTATAAATAAATAAATAAAAACTTTGACTAAAGGCTTTTAGTTTTAGTTTTGACTAAATTAGTTAACAGGGTTGGCAAATTAGTATGTAGTCCATATACTACAGTGTAGTATACTACAGTAATATTAGTATTAGTACGTACTACACTACATGTAGTATGTAGTATACTACATACTACATGTAGTAATACTACAATATTAATGGAGTATTTTATTTTATTGTTATTTTTTATTTTTTTATTTAAAAAACAATTATTATTATTTATTAAAATTAAAATTACTATATTATTAGTTAAATATTTTAATTAAAATTAATAAAATTTAAAAAATATATTTAAATATTTATATTATAATAATTATTTTAATAACTACTATAATAGTAACTATAATAACAGTATTAATAGTTAAATTAATAAATATTATAATTATTAAATTTTATTAATATATTTACTACGTATTAATAATAAAAAAACGTATGATTAAACTTATTTATTAGTAATTAAAAATAATAAATTATTAATTAATAGAATTAAATCGAACCTAATCGAAACTAATTAAAACTAATCGAACCTATAGAAAATTCTAGAAAATTCTTTTATTATTAGTAATAAATTAATATATTATTAAGCTTATATTAATTAGTAATTAATAGAATTAAATCGAACTTAATCGAACTTAATCGAAACTAATCGAACCTAATCGAAACTATAAAAAATTCTAGAAAATTCTTTTATTATTAAGCTTTTATTAATTAATAGAATTAAATCGAAAATAATCGACATAATTGTTTTAAATATAAATACTTAGTTAATTTTTAGTTTTTTGCCTTTTTTTAAAAAAACCAAAATATAACAAGTTTTATTATCTTTATAAAAATATAACAACAATTATATTTATTATTTAAACTAAATATTTATTATTATTATTAAATAATAATGGATTCTTTAAGTTACGAAACCGATTTAACCAATGTTTATTCCGATATTTCAATTAATTCGAATAATGAATTAACTAATTCTAATACCGAGTTAATTAATTTTAATATTAAGTTAATTAATATATCGAATAACGAATTTAAAACCGGAAATAATATCGAAAGTTCGAATAATTTTAAAGATTATAACAAAGAATCTTTTAAATTAAACGACGAAAATTTTTTTATTTATATAATAAAAGAGGGATTATTTATTCGAACTTTATTACTTATAAATCCTGAAAAAAAACGGCAAATGCTAGTTTAATGTACTAGGTATTTATTTATTTATTAATTTTTGAACTTATTAACTAATTCTTTTTAGTTGTTTTTATTTGAAAACAGTTAAAGTTTAAAGGTTTTAATTTTCGAATTTTGCAAAACATTATAAAATTAAACACTTACATATTGTTTATAATAAAAAAAGCGAAAAAACAAAAAAAAAAAGTAAGTTATTTATTTATTTATTATTTATTTAAATATTTATTAATTTTTAAAATAGAAAATCAAATTATAAAAAACTTTCGAAGCTTTTTTAACTTATAAACCCAAAAACGGCCTCGAAATAACACTATTTTTAATACAAACGTTGAAGATATTATTAATAATAAAATTTTAAATTTTATTATTAACAATAATTTATCGTTTAATATTTTTAATTCTGAATCTTTTTAAGATTTAATTCTTTTTTTTAAACCGTAAGTTTATTATTTATTAATATTTTATTATTTATATTTTATTATTTATATTAACAATTATTTTAAGGATTTTATTATAAACTAAAAAACTATTAAAGTTTTATTAGATTCGATTTTTCAAACTGTATTATTAGCTTTTAATAACGAATTAAAAGCTAATATTAAAAATAATAAAAGTTTTTTTATTATTTTTAATATTTGGATTTCAAATTCCTAAACAGCGTTTATAAAGGTTATTATTTCTTTTATTAATTCCGATTTTAATTTAATTTATAAATTAATCAGATTTAAAGAAATAACTAACTGTTATACTGGTTTAAATATATTTAATTGTTTTTTAAATATATTAAAACTATATTTAAATGTTACTTTAAATAATATTTTTAGGTATATGTTTATTTAAATATTATTATATTTTATATTTAAAAGCTAACTTTTTATAGCATTATTTAAAATAACGCTCGAAATAATACAACGTTTTTAAAGTCTTTTAAACAGAATTATTTAAATTTAATACATAAAGATTTTAACAACGATATTCGTTATATTTTACATATTATTAATTTAATAGTTTAAAATATATTAAAACAATATATTTTAACTTTAAATAAAGCCAAAAATTTATTTAATTATATAACTAATAGTTTTAATAACTACAAAAATACTAAACATATAAATAAGTTATTTAGTTTATTATTTTAAAATTTATTTATTAATATTTGTTTTTAAATTTAATTAATCGAATTTAACAAATTGTTATATTAACAAAATATACTGCTGAAATTAAAGAATTATTCTTTGAAAAAATCGAAAAATTAAAGCGAAATAATAATTTACCTTTTAATTTTAATATTAAAAAGATTCCTTTAAGTATATTTTTCTTTATTAAAACTATTAAACCTTTTAACTAATTTATTTTTAAATAATACTACTTGTTAAAATTCAACATTTAAAATGTTAAATACATTATTTAAATTAAAAAAACCCTTCGAATTTGTTAATCGATTTACTTCAAATACCGAATTTAAACAAATATATTTAAATTTAATAAATTAGTATACTGTTAAACAGTTACATAATTTATTTAATATATTTGTTAAACCTTTGGTAAAATTATAAGCCAAGGCTTATATAACTTTATTAAAATCGTTATTATATATTTATAAAATATATAACGATTTAAAAGATTTTATTCGGTATAGCCAACATAAAATACAATAAGATTTTACTTTAGTAAGTTTTTATTTTTACTTTTAAATTTATTTATTTATTTATATACTAATTTATTATTAAAAACTTATTTTTTTTAATTTAATTAATGCTATTAATAATAGTATTAAAAAATTAGAAAAATATTTTTCTTGTCGATTAAATAATTCTTTGATTAAAATATATAAGCCTTATATTTTAAGTCTTATATTAAACCCTCGTTTTAAAACTATGCATTTTAAAACCAACAGGTTATTATATTTTTATCTTAATATTAAAAAAGATATTATTCGATTATTTAAACAAAAATTTAATCAGTAAGTTTATTTATATTTATTTATTTAAATATTTATTAATAATTAAATAGGTTTTCAAATAACGTTATTTATAAGTTAGTAACGCACTACAAGTTAGTAATACACTTTTTACTAACTTTTTATTTTTCTACTTTATTTATATATTATTTTACAACAATATAATAGTTTAAAAATTTAAAAAAGCTAATTTGCAGCTAGCGATTTAAGCTAAAAAACGCAACTTTAAACTTTTTTTTTATAAGCTTGCTTATATTTATAACGTTTTTAACTGTATATTAAAGCAAAAAATTAATAGTAACGCGTTTTATTACGTTATAAACGTTATAAAGCGAAATTTAATAATGTTTAAACAAAAAATTATTGCTAAACGTATTTTTAAGCTAAATGTGCAAACATTTTTATTTTAGCTTTGTTATGTTTAAAAAATAACTAATATTTTTTAACGCAAACATAATACGTTAATAGTTAGCGTTAACTAAGCTTTAAACTTTATATAACAACAATTTAATTTTTAAACGCGTTATAACTGCTAAATTAATTATTAGTAAGCTTTTAACAAAAATTTTGCAAGTTATTACAAATAGTTTAGCTTTATAAAACATATAATTAACAAATACAATATATAAATTAAAAATATTTATAATTTTAATAAAACAAAGTTTTTAATAAGCAAAATAATTATTAAAATAGTTGTTATAAGCTTTAAAAAACGTAAACGTTTTAATAAGCTAAGCTTAAAAATAAAAAATAAATTATTATAAACTAAGCTATTAATTTTTAAAATTAAACAGTACTGCTATATATTATTTTTTTAAGCAAAGTTTATTTTGCGTTTTAATATTGCAACATTATTTTACTGCTAAACTAAATTATAAACTTTTTAAATAATAATTAAATTAATAATAATATAAGCGTTAACTAAATAAAACATTTTAATAATTATATTTAAAGCCGATTTAAAAATAGTTATTGCTTTTTAATTTTAAATAGTTATAAAAGCTATTATTTAATGCAATTTAAAAAATATTGCTAGTTTAACAATATTATTACGCTTTATATGCTTATTTATTTGTTGCATAAGCTTTAGTTTTTTAATTTAATTTTTTTTAATGTTTTAAAATAGCATTATAATAAACATATTAAAAGTTTAATGCGGCGCTATTAAACTTATATTAAAAAGCAAACTTTTTTATAAATTTTACGTATATATTTATATATATATTTATTAAACAAAATATTTAATCAAATTTTAAAGCAGCTAAAATTGTGCTTTTAAATGCAAATAAAATTATATTTGCGTTAAATATTTAAAAAACAAATAAAATACTTTTTTTAAACTTTGAACTATTATTTTAATTTTAAATTTTAAAAACGTTTATTATTATATTAAAAATTAAACAGCAATTAACTTTTATTAAAACTAAAATTAAAAATTATTTTTTAAGCTTGCTAACTAAAATTTTAAATTTTATTAACTTAATTATAAAAGCTACGCAAAAGTTAATATATAAAAATGCTTTTTTGTAACAAAAAAACGAAAAGCTTTGCAAAATTAACTATATTTTAAACAAACGTTGCAAAACTAAAAATAAACAACTGCAAAATAAAAAACTTTTTATTATAGCTAACGCCTAAGTTTTACAAAAATTTAAAAACAATAAAGTTTTTAAATCAAATAATAAAGCTAAAAATAATTATTTAGCAAAAAAAGTATAAACAAGTTAATAACGCTATAACATTTATAATAAGCTTAAACATAATGCGCAAACTTCTTAAATAAAAGTAAAAACATTTAATAAAAAAGATTATAATTAATTTAATTAATTTATATATGTTATAATTAAGTTATTTAAGTTGGCGCATAAAAAGTGCTAAAAAGTATATTACTAACTTATAGTGCGTTACTAACTTGTGAGTAACGTTACTGTTAACCTTTTAAATAATAACCATGTTAACAAACTTAATAATTTTTTTACTGAAAATTCCAAAAATAATTCAGCTAAATCCGATTTTAAAAGTGAATTTTTTATAAATTCGTTTTTAATATTTATTAAAAAAGAAACAACTATTTATTTAAAAGAAAAATTATTACCTCGAAAAGTTAATATTATTTTTATTTATTTTATTTTATTTTATTTACTTATTTATTAATATTTATTTATTAAGTTAACCTTTTAAAATATTAGAAAAATAATGCTTTTCGATTTCCAATATTATCGATTTTAGCTAAAAAATATCTAGCTGTTCCAGCTACTTCCGCTTTTATTAAACAAGTTTTTTCTATTACTAGTAATATAATTACTAAAAATAGAAATAGATTTAGTTTAAAAACGGTTAAA